>WURS02047266.1:0-11079 GCA_011762765.2 Rhinocypha anisoptera | reverse complement strand
TACTTAAAAAAATAGCGAAATAGCATCATGCATGATTTTCGAACAACAAATTAGACTTTTATTTCATATATTTGTGCTTAATTTGATTGTTATTTACAAGTCTTACAGTCTACTAGTCTTATATTATTTCACAGCATGGCTGTAACACTCGAACGATTAAATAGGTCAAAAAAGAGCAAATGGATTATTTTTATGATATCTATATAAAAACTACGTTGTTACGAACAACATTATTACGAACCTCCGTTTTTTTGGTTCCGTGAACTTCAAAATATCGAGAGTCTACTGTATAAATTGGGGCATAAGAGAGTTCAAATTGAAGCAGAAAACATTAATGGCTGCACACAATCTCCTGATTGAAATACTGATGATGATCAAAACTCATGTTTTCTACCAATTGCCTCCTACTTCCTTGCTATATAGTGTACAATTGTACTACATCTATTAAAATCATTTCTATGAAGTTGTACTCTCTCCTTCACTATCCTGCACATAATGTCTCTGTACATATAATTTCCCTACTCTTATCTATAAAAAAAGTGTGAGAATACTGACAGCAAGCCTACATAAAAGCAGTGTCCATCTGGTGCTGCAATGTTTTAGGTGCTTTAAAACACAAAGTTTTAAAACATGATGAAGTTGACAAAGAACTGGTTTGGAAACTGCCTTCTCCCTAATCTTGCAAAATGTTTGGTAATTGTAATAGATTTATAGTATACCTCATAACATTCAAGAAAAATGGAGTCCTTGCCTACAACAAATTGGAGGAAAGACTATTGAAGAGTGGCACACCAGCAAAAATAAAGGCTTTGATGAAGATTGCTTAAAACGAGACCTTTCCTCTGTGAATTGCTTGTGGGAAAGTTCCAAAAAATTAAGGGTCAATGAAATGGCAAGATTGATTGTGTGAACAGTTCTCAGACTCCCGTCATATCAGTGCCAGTGTCTCATTGAAATGGTTTGGGCACTAATAAAGTATTACATTGGAGTGAAAAATGGAACTTTACAGCTTTATAGCTTTGACACTGCTCCTCAGGAGAACTAGAAAAACTATGCCCCACATGTTATGAAAGCGGAAGATGATATGTACCTTGCTGATAGTTTGCAGGACAACATAAAATAATTAATTATTCATCTAACTTCAACATCATCTCATTAGACATCTTTGAGGTCAACAGATACATTACAGTCTGAGCCCAGCACATCTGGGTAAATGGAGGGAGTTGAAAGTCATTCAGATTCGTGAATTTAAAGGTATGAAAACATTATTTTAGTAAACACTATTTTTTGTTACATTAGAAATATTTTTGGATGGTTGGTTGGGAATATTTTTTTTGTTATGGGGATGATGAATGATAATTCTCAAATTGCACCAATCAAAAATACTTTTCTTCTCCCCTGAAAAATACCAGAGGAACACTAACATCAATTTAGTAAGATTTTTGATACTCAGTCAACAATATTGCAATGTTAGCCAAGTACCTAGTCTATGTCAATTTAGGTGAATAAATCTTATATGAAGCAACAGACCTTTGTCGCAGGTAGAGTAATCATTGACCATATACTCAAAAGAAAATTTTAGTTACTAGACCATTTAAATATTAAAGGAAAGAATAACATTGCCCATGTATTTAAATGTAAAGACAAGTTTTCAAGTGGTTTCTCCATAATTTCTAATTTCTTAAATTCAGGAATTTCAAGAATTATTGCAGTTTTTGACTCCTTTACCACAGTATACTATTTTCACCCTCGAAAAATATGTTTGTCTCTTGACAGTGAGCTGTGAGCATAGTGAACGAATGTATGAATGTGAGTAGACATTAAATTGTATGTACATAATATACCTTCACAACCTGTGAAAGAAATATTTCTATGTATTTGCTATTTAGGATTATACCATTTCATCTCTCATAAAAACTAGTTTCAAGAACTCAATTGTGCAAATTATAAAATTCTCAATTGACCGAATCAACTTTGCATGCTGTTAGTATCAGTTGCCTATAGTAGAAGGATGGGAGTTCTCAGAGTGAATTTTGGCCATGCAGTACTCCATAAGGCCCATACTGTCTTTTAAATGTGAAGTGAACTATAGCACACCCTCTTCCATGTACAGGTTTTGAAGGAGATCTGTTGTTAGTGGCTTCATTTGGAGGAGATTTGAGTATCCAAGGGTTAATGGGGCTTAAAGATTAGAGTATGGGGAAGGGTGTTTTTAGTTGATCACTTGGTTTAAGGACCTCAGGTCCCACAAAAAAACAGGTCATATAAAATAAAAATCTATGTAAAAAAACTAGCCCAAATTATTCTGAATTAATCCAGAAGGTGACTCTAAATATCATTAATTACTCTGATTTAGCATAATTTTATATTAAATATTAAGCACAATTTCCTAAAAAGAATATTTACAGTGGGTGGAATACATTTGGTAGGCCTTGAAATTAATTAATACAGCTCTTCAAACAATGCCAAAAGAATTTTTCAGATATAAAATCATTTTCAACAAAATGCATTCATAACAGAATCCATTCAAAACCCCATAGTTCATTTATATGCCAACTGTGGTACTATCATTCATGGTAGCAATGATATTTTATTAAATATTAGATTTAATGAGTAATGACCTTTATCAGAACCCATCATAATGGACTTCAAATGTACTTCAACAGAAAAGTAATTTTAATAACACAAATAAATTAAAAGAGAGAGTTATTAATTTTAAGTTGAAATTAGCTGCTTACCATATGGCATTAAAACATGACAGTTTGTCATTAATCAAAGATTGTCTCATAATACTTTTTCACTAAATGGTTAGAATTTTTGTGATAAGAAATTATGCAAAATACATGCTTTCTTGACCATGACAGAAAAGGGACCACATAATTGCTGGAGATAAATAAAATATACATTAATTGGTTGCATCGACATTAGCAATATTTTACATGTAGTTTCACAGTTTTGTACTTTCACATATGGTATTATTCCATGGAAACATTCGTCTGGTAACTTAAATCATTCTACAACAAAACTATTATGACTGGCACACAAGAAGCACAATACCAAATGCCATCAAAATGAGAAGCATCAATGGACTCCATATTTTTCTCCAACTTAGCTATTTCCCCCCAACGCAAGATGTATTGTATTTCACGATAATACAAACATTTGTCCTGTATTAACACTATCAATTAAGTAACTGAAAGATTTTATTTCAATCACATGCATGTCGTTTTGATATTTAACCTATATAGAACATTGTTAAACTTATTTTTGCATTTTAATAGCATAAAATCCCATGTCACTAGTAAAAATATTACACAAAGATTAAATATGTGGCATAGAGAATATTAATAGCTTACCAGAAACCTTTATCTTTCTTACTGTGCGATTTGAATTGTTAGCAATATGGACATTCACAGCAATATTTTCACCATGGTGATAAAGCTGCAATAGAAGTTTTAAAAAAAATTATTTCTCCCACAATAAAAATTAAGATCAATATTAAACATTGGTGATTCTTGAAAAAACTGGAATTATCATGTATTACAGATTACCAAGTATAATAAGAGAGTAAATGTAACAGAAGGAAACACATATGTTTGCTTTCTTTCTCATTCTATTTCCTAACTAACTCGTTAATCTTAAAACTATATTAAATAAATATTATTTTAATATTACTCATCTTCACAACAATTAGAGAAAAATTGTTAGTTTCTCTAATTGAGCTTTACTTATTAAAACAATCTCAGGGATACATACTGTGGTTATTATGAGATAGTCTTATTGCTTATAAAAAAAACCATACATTTTTTCTTTTTCTCCAGTTATGAAGCTTGCCTATATGCCATAAGCTCTTTAAATTATTATTGTGAATCCCTTGCAGGTGAAATGGACATATTATGTTATAAAGAGTTTTATATTTTCTGAAACCAAGGAATCTAGTAAGGCAAACTTGGTGGTAAGAGTGTACAGCATTTACACAATCTTTTGTTCGTGCCACAAGCAGAAGTGTCCAGTGAGGGTTGTACTTTTGACAATGTGCCTGGCTTGGGCTCAGAAACTCCAGGGTGATCAATATTTTTTTTATTATTCAGTTGTCCATACACAGCATTGAGCCAATTATGGTGGCACAATATAACATGGACGAAGCCCACACATCCATGCCCTAGGTGGAGACGCAACACCAACTAGCCAGGATCGAATCCTGGACCTCCAGATTAACAGTCGAGGACGTTACCCTGCCACCACTGAGGCTGGGAAAATACACATTAATGTCTATATTGGGGAGTTCACTTCACCCTCAGAAATGCTTAATTAGTTTAATTATCAGTAGTCAAGTCACATGTTGTAAAACAACATGGTTCCTAGTTACCATCTTTTGAATGAGATAAATATGAAAATCAGTTCAATTACATATTTCTTTGTCTTCAAGATGATATGCTTCGTAAAGAACTTCAGCAGGTGGAAAAATATTGTAGATGTGGAGACCAGAGAACTTTATTCAGATTTGAGGATTGCCCTATGGGTACAGAGCAATGTTAGGAATGTCACAATCAGAAAAGACATGAATGTCATATAAGACAGGGATTTCTTCGGCCAAATTTTCTTAGAATTTATATGCTTCACCTTGCTAAATTTTGTTTACAGATACTAAAGCTGTGGCACATAAACCTATTCCAGGGCATTAGAAATCCATAATATTTTGTGCAAACTATAATCGTAAATGGTGAAGAAATTGATTAAGAGTTACTAAAACTTTTCAGCCAGCACTGTGGCAGGCGCAGGAGACTGAATTCATCCATTCAAAAATAATCAGGCTCCTGCAGAAGAGGTACCATGGATCATCCAGTTTCATTCAAATTGGAAATGAGCTAATGTAACGCTTTCAGGCTTCACTACGTGGAACCTATCCATAATGAAGTAGGGTAAGTAAAAACACTTCTGATTCCACTCGATATTTTATTTTAACACGACCTAGGTTTCGACACCATCATCAGGTGACGGTACAGATTTAGTTGCACTTATATATACAATTAAAATAAAATAAAATATCGAGTGGAATCACAAGTGTTTTTACTTACCCTACTTTAGAATGAAAATATGATTGTTTTTACACAATAGGCTATAAAAAAAGTCACTCAGACCTTTTAGCGTTTCATTGATTTAAAGGAACACTCGCGTTGTATTCTTGTATTGGATTCTTATTTACTGAAGCATTCCCGAATTGAAACTATATGCAGTTTAACTTTGGACATATTTTCATGGAATGTTGTAGGAAAATTTTGACAGTATTTTTCTAAATTTTATATTCATATTTAAATCGTATTTATATATGTATTACATTTATGTTTGCCTTAATCGAAAGGCAAATATTTTTGTAAAATAGAGGCATGTTACAGCAGATTTTATAATAATGTTTGTATGTTATTAACCACATTGGTATCACCTCTCCAGAATAGTGCTGATATAATATATATATATTTATAAAAAATACCGTATTCGTGCTAGCCATCTTCATATATAAACGGCTGAATGACTTAAGACTACTGTAAGATGTTATATTTATGAAAAAGGATGAAAATATATACGGCCGAGGAGCTTCATAATATAAATACACATTTGAACACAATGAAAATATCAAAAACCTATTTACTACTCAGTAACCTACACCTTAGCCATAATTTCAGTTCGTCCTCCATGAATGCCTATCGACTCTCAGTTGTTGAAGAAAGTCATTCAATGATTTCTGATTTCCATGATTTAGCCTCATGTCCTTGGTGAGGTATTTGTGAGACTTAAGAAGTCTGTTTTAGTACACTAGTTTCTAGTGGATTAGTGTATTCTAGAGTTCTACTGACTTTGGGCGATTCATTCGTAAGTGGCTCAAGTACTTAATACAAGTAACTCAACCCATTAAGCATGGATTTCTCTTTGAAGTGCGTGAAGTACCTCCTTTTACGAGGTTCATTTAAGTTATAAGGCCTCCGATTTTTTTTCTAAATAATTATTCACCTTATAAACAATGAAACTTGAGACTTCTCGACGTAATCTCCCTGCAGCCGCACACATTTTTTTGCAACGTCGATGCCATGATTCTATGGCCGCCGCGGCGGAGGATTCTTTAGGAGTCTATTTTGACCAATGTAAATTCGCTGTGACGCTCTCGGTGTGCGAGGCCGAGATTTTTTCGTTTCTGATGTTCTGCCTTCTTTAAACTATCGCACCCATGAACGCACTTTCGACACATTAATAACTCCAGCACCACATGTCTCCTTCAACCGGCGATGAATTTCAATCGGTGTCACACCACGATTGATTACACGCTGGTCATGTAACGAAAACGTCGCCATTTGAAGTATCGAAAACAGTTCTCATTCTCGCGGCTTCCGCTAGAGGTTCTGTCTGTCGTACAGTGCTGCCATCTCTACCACGCATTGAAAAAGAGTGCCCGTTCATTTTTAAAACAAATCGAATGTTTCTATCTGTTTCCAGTCCGGAGAAAAAAAAATTGGAGGTCTTACAACTTTAATGCATTTCGTATAACATTTTTAATAAAAATGACGAAACACATACTTCCCATGCCCTAGTTGAAAAATCCACCTTGTACCTGGGATTCGAGCCCGCGACTTCCGGGTTCGCAGACTAGACCGTAAGCCCGTCCGCCACCCGAGGACGGCGTTTTAAAATGACGGTTAAAGACATTAACATTAGAGGTTGGAAGAGGAAAATGAAAGACGGCACTTACCGTTGGCTGCCGTTGGTCTCCTTGCAGTAAGGTGCTGTTGGTTCTCGAAAAACGATTGTGGTTCATTATAAGTTCATGGTGCACAAATCACGTCACGTCGAAAAGACCTCCTCATGCTACGCGTGCCTCGAAATTGACATGCACTGCCAAGATTCACTGCGACCACTTATAGTAACTCGCAAAGATACTTAAATATATAATATCACGGCACGCATACACACACACACACGCGCACAAATTGCCCCTTTCGATCGGGACTTCTCTCCAACTTTCACGGAGCACGCAGACGGATCTAGATATAATGACAAGGGTGGGTCCATCACACGCGCCAGAGGGTGGAACGCCACCCACCTTCACCCCAAACAAGGTCGAGAACGAGCGATTGAATCACTCGATATTTTGCAGAAAAGAAAGAAAAGCCCTACTTATCCCCTTTAACTTTCATTGAGACGCGACATCCCGTGATCACCGTCGCCATAGATACGACAATTTAAATGTTCACACACACACACACACACAAACACGTATCGACTTCACTCGAAGGCGAAGGTTTTCCTCGACCTTGAGATTGTCTGTTTTGCGTTTAACGCACACTTTCCTACGAGTGACGCCACGACCTTTACTCGCGTTTTCGGGCACTCTCTGACACGCCGGATGCTGACATGAATGAGAATGACATAACGCAACAGGTGGAAGCGCGGCGGCGAAGAGTGGCCTCCCCTGTATACGTATAACGGATTAAGTGCGGAGTCTCTCTCTCTCTCAATACCCTCTCTCCCGATAACAACCACTAAAGGGAAGGAACACTCGGGTGGCATTCGTGTATCGTCGGTGATGTTGGCGTGGGTGAGAGTAGTGGGTTGTGCAGAAAATCTCCTCGAAGAGAGAAAATCCATTTTTGCTAGTTTTTTTCAGTACCGGATAATAATTTTTTTTTTTAAATCACTATTCGGACTCCGCTCAAGATTTTAGACGAAGGAACGAGGCGACCTCCCGATCGCCCGTTGTGACCATTTGACGAGACCTCACCAATCGCCGCGCCTCCGATGGCGCCACAATCCCGAGGTCCCGATGAGAAGGGTGCGCCCATTAGACCCCCCCGAGACAATCCGTCCTCGACTCCCCCGTTTGTACAAAGGGGTTGGGGGGGGGGGGCGGCGGTGTATAGATAGTATTCCTCTCTTAAGAAGAGAGAGAGAGGTAATTTGACGCCGGGGAGCACGCCTTCTTTCGAGAACACCGCTCTTGCTAAACCCCATCCATATACCCAGACCCTCACTCGATCCATGTCGCTCCAAATAACTTCCAGAATGTGTGGAGAGACTCTCGAGCGATCCCCATCAACGAAATACCTTCCGTGTGGACTTGGCGGTGGAACACACAAAAATACGAAACAACTGCCATTCGCTCTTCCGACCCGAAAATGCCTTCTTCGAAAAATAATCTTCACTGATTGTTTTTTTTTTTAACGGGTTGCGAAACCAAAAAAAAAGACAACTCAGTTGAGAAGGAGCGAATAAAAAGAAATAATATGCGGTATATATTTTGCGTCGGAAAGACAAACTCGACAAGCATCAGGAATTTAAATTCTGCTTTAGAAATTGGGATTGAGCGCATGTAAATACTTGGTCCGAAGTCGATTGGTTGGTTGGAGGACTGAAATGCGAGCGCAGGAGAATTGGAAGTCATAATTAGCCTTAGGCTCGTAGGAATTATCGACAAAAGGAGAAGAGAGAGACAGAGAGAGGATTCTTGCGCCTTTGCCAAAATGAATCTTGTCCTTTCCGTACCTACCACATATCGTATTCACAATCAGCCGGTAGGAATCCCTCAAGTAGGTGGCGGGTTTACGGAATGTCACTTGGCAACGTTGTAAACAAAAAATTGAGCGGTGAATTTTGTCAAGCGTAATTGTGGTATAGTATGGTATGCCTAGCCGTAATATGAAACTACCGAGATAAAAAAGGATTTAAATATAATGTAATCATTTATGATATGATACAATATTCTTTATTTTAGTACCCTACGCCAGTGAGAGTACATTTAATAGTATAATTATTTTTCAGTTTAGAAAGTAAAAAAAAACCTGTAGTTTTCGTCAGTGTTTTTAGCAGTAACTTGTAGTTTAGTGCAAAAAGTATGGAAATTAAACAATGCCAAAATATAATTCTGATGAGTGTCATGTTAGGTTATAGTATAATGGAACTCAATGCTTTTCTTGCCGTGTGCTACTTACATTATATCGTACACTAGAATTAATCCTCCCTTGGCGTAGTAAAAATAGCTCATAGTTTCATTAAAATAATCTAATTTATATAATTAAGTATTTTAAAAATTCATAACTAAGTAACTTAAAATTGCATTGATACACAAAATTTCGGAATAAATATAAATGCCTTTTCCAATGCCACTGTTTTGACTAAACAAATTAGTCAAGACGTTTTACCAAAGAAGGATTTCTTGACTATTAGACACATGAGGTCCGGTAAGTATAGTGGGTGGGACTCGGATAATTCGAATTTCTATAACTCGTAATTGCCTCTAATTCGAATTATGTTTGGATTTTAAATTTTTTTGTAAACAATTTTTTTTTAATCATTAGAAATTTATTTTGGTTAATTCGACCTCGAATATTGAAATTAAACTCAACATTGTATAACTTTCACTGTTTTTATTAGTAGTACGACGCGTTTTTCAACGTTTGAACTTCAATATCAAGTATTCTGTGTTTTTTTATCATTCTATATACATAAAATGACTAGATGTGGTTATCTTCACTTTCGGTTTCTCTGAGACCTTGAGAGTCTGTTCTCAAACTCCACTCCGCCATCTTGGTTTCTAGACTTCGCCGAGGCAATCCAATGACTTGACAATCCGCGTTTGAAAGGGGGCGATATACGGTAGTAGAGTTTTCCTCGCAGGGAAGAGAGAAAATTCGACCCCGAGGAGGACGCCTTCTTTGTGAGAGCATTGCTCGTTTCTCTCTCCCCCTCCCCCCATCCCCTGACCCTCATTTACCGTCGATCGAAATCCCTTCGATAGGATGATAGTGCCACTCGATTTTCCCTATTCGAACAGTCCCATATCGAACAAACCCTCCGCGACGACTTTGCAGCGGGCCACCGAAGTACGAAATCATCGCTCTTTCATTCTTTCTGCCTCGTCCCGTATGTACTACGGTATACAGCCCTGTGCCAAACGACAGTTTGCACTGACCATTTGCTCCGGATGACATCAAACCACCAGATTGAATACCTACATTTTTTTATAATTATGTCCTTCTGGTGTTTTGAGATAGCGTTTTTTTTCTTAAAAGCAGTGTTGATTTTCGTTTATGCTGAATTGCTAATCATTCGGAAACTATTACTTAAAAATTGACTTGAAAATTACGAACTGAATTTATTTTTCAAGAGCGGGCATTTTTTACGAATGGAAATTTGTTTATATTAACCCCCGGTTTCGTTCTTTTATTAAAAATGAACGAGCTTTACTCTTAATAATATTAAGAAATGTACCACTGAATATTCCTTAAGCATCAATTGTACTTTACATAGCTGAATTAACCTTGTCGATATTTACAATATTTATTATAAAAGCAGTGGCAGAATCTCATATCTTTGCTTAGGTACGTATTTAGTACAATATAAGCACAGGAATGATGAAGGTGAAACATTTTTCTTCGCAGTGAGATGAATTGAATTCAATTTCTCATTCCTCTTAATTTATTTTCCTAACCCGTCAAAGATGCGATCCAAGTTGGACCACGCATAACTAAAGTATTATTGATAACCGTATTAGGAAGAATACGAACTTTACTAGATATTTTTTTCAACTAATTCCGTTAATCTTGTACCTGATGACAAAGAGATGGCACATGTATATCAAATCTAAAGCTAAGGAATTCGCTTGTACATGTTGATGTCTAGGAATATTCACAATTTGCATTTAAATGTTTTCGTGGAATATACCTAAAAATTTCACTTACACTAGTCTTACACTTATCTACAAATAATTTCCATTCAACACACATTCCTTCCCTTAAAACCAAAAAGTCCTTAGTCTACTTCTAAGCATTGCCCTGCAAACCGCCGCAAGGGCGTGTAGCAGGGGAGTCAATATCATGTGTCCCATGGCACAACCATATTGGTCTGAGGCGTAGGCTTTTGTCCACAAACGGAGAGCCAACATCATTCTTAAGCGGTGGATATGGAACACCAAGCAACGAGGATCATCGGGGAGGAGTGCTGAATTTTTGACTGCCACTAGGACACCAAGATGGAATGGAAAGGTAACAATTGTCCGGGGTATAAGGACAAACGATGTGTCTGTCCCATATT
>WURS02047255.1:0-11079 GCA_011762765.2 Rhinocypha anisoptera | reverse complement strand
ACTACGATTGACGGCGGGAGACGGTTTTGTGGTTAGCCTTTTGTTCTCTTCTCTAAATTTCTTTTTTTCACTCTGACCTCTTCTTCTTTCTCCCGTTTTACTTTACTTTCCAAGAAACCACTGGAATTCCTCAACCTTCATTTGAAACTCCCCCGTATTGCAGATTTCCTCTGTCCCGTATCTCGTTTCTGGTTTCAACAGCATCCAGATAATATCTACTAAACAAATAACAAAAACGCCACCTAAGGCACATTGAGCATGCACTTCCTCTCAACCCGCTCCTCCTGCCGCCACTGAATTGGTAATAAATCTGATTATTTTAACCATTCAATCATTTCCCCATCAATCTTCATTATTTTCTCCTTCCCTTAGTTTACCTAGACATTCTTACCTAAAGTCCAAACAAATGTTAACTTGACCATCATTATGTTTGAACGTTCTATTTGCTTCTCATACAGCCTCTAAATCACATGCTTAAACATCATCGCCCCACCTTCATTGGTCACAAAGAATGGTCCAGCACAATTACAAAATGTCCCATTATCATTTTCTGAGTTTTTCGTAGACATCTTCGGCAGTTTAAAAATCAAAAAGCTTCCCTAGAAAACTCACCACACTCTACTACCGCGCAAACCGCTAGATGCTAAACCAGGCCTATCTCCACCACTCCTTCCCTCCTGTAGCTCTTCCATTTTCTCCATCCCTTCCCGTTTCTACTTGCACGCCCGTTAATGGCAGTAACAACTTCCACACGATATCGACCTGGTTTGACTAACTGACAACGATGAAAACACTCCCACAAGGACAAGTCATAAGGAATATAATGTGAGCACATAATAGTATGAAAATTCACGTGAAATCAGCTTAGTTGCCCTATAATCTTAATGAGGTAGTATTTTTTCTTTCTTTGTAATTGGAATTAATATCGACCCAACCAAATATTCTGGCCAATTTCCTTAGTAAATTCTTCTAATGAGTTCATAAGGTCCCTTTTTCCTCCTTTTCCTAAAATCGTAAGTAATTCTGCCGTATGTATTCCAACCGCCATGCTTAGCCCTATATCGCGCAGTCCCCCTTCTAACATATATACCTATCTATTCCACGTGAGCCTACACTATACTTTTTTCCTTCATACTATTCCATTCCTAAATCAAAATGTTTCGGATAATATACCTACATTGCAATTCCTCCATTTTTTATTTCCATTTCCGGCGAGTACATTTTAATTGTATTTGTGATACCTTTCCCGGCTTATCATTTTTTAGTGGTATCATATTATCTGTTCTCTTTTCTGACGAGATCTTAACTTTCTTGTACAGCTCGTCCATCAATGCCTCCCCTTAAAATTTTCATGCAATTCCACAGTTCGCCATGCTACCTTCGACAAGTAAGTAAAGTAAGAAAATGACAAAATTTGTCATATTGGCATCTCTTATTCTTTCCTTTCTTTTCGTACGTCTCTGACGCTTTAACATTTTCTGCGTTGTCAACTCCTCTTATAAATTATGATATTAAGTTCATTCCATCCGAATTAATTTTTTTTCATTATATAAGTACACCATGCATGAAAAAAGATTGCAAACATTCAGAGGACAAATTTACGAAGCTTGCTGGAGCCTAACACGAAGTACGATATTCTAACCAAACTTTCTACAGAGTTCTTTGCTCATTAATATTTACCATGCAAATTTTTGAATAATGGTTATTATTCTAATACACATATGTCCAAAAAATCAATCTACCAGTTTTTAACCAGAGGAATGGACGTAATGCAATGTTTTAAAGTCAGCCTACATATTTAACCTAGTCTTGTCTTTTTTTCACCCTATTTTTCCGGCACAAACTTGGTCATAATTTTGAGTTTATCTTAATTATCCAGTTCACCTTTTAAATAAAGAAATGAAGCCTACCTCACACATAAATCTCGATTTCGTTCGCCATGCATTCCGATAGCAGTGTGGTCTAACAATGAAAAAGGATCCAGCTATGTTACCTTTTCATCACATTTCCCTCACGCCATCTCGATGAAACATTTTTTTGCAGGCCCGTCCGAGGCGAGGGGTGCTGTAGATCTACCCCTATCCCCTTTGGAACACCCACCCTCACCTCTCATTTCCCTCTCCCGTCTCTCCCTTCCCCCCACCTCCCCCTCCCTCCTTGCACCCTCTCCGCTCCCTCCAAGCTCAACGAGTATCACTATGGCCACCAGGACTTTTGCTCTTCCGCGATGGACGAAAGATTACGATGCTACCGCCAAGGAGCAACCAAACGTCCCCCATCGAATGCAATACTCCTAGCCCTCTCCGATGTCTTCTCCGCGTCTCGGGCGTTAATTTCAAATGCACGATGAGGACCACGCAGGCGGGTGCTTTGGAGCGTTCCGCGGCCTTGCGCCCACTGATCAATCGCCCTAGTCTCATTCGATTGTTTGTAACTAATGGCATACAAGCATATCCGGTTTAGTCTCTACTTTTTCTTTTCCAAGTAGGTATGCACCATGCCCCAAACTTATTATGGGATATACTCTTTCCTTGGTCTGATCTTATAAAGTCTACAATTCTTTAAGGAATGTTTTCACAATCCAATCATGTACCAAAACATGCCCCATAACTTTTGTGTATTTCCTTCCACAGAATTTCATCCATTTCTATGTTGACGTGGTCTCATTGGGAATTTTTTTAGATTTCTCCTTGTCGCTCTTCTCTTCATAGTCCACGTTTCACCACCAGCCAAGTTTTTGTTCCAAAGGTTAAAAAGTTAATGATCAATTTACTATGTACATTTTTCTGGCTAATGTATAATAATTAAGCTAGGAAAGTCACTATACCACGTATATAATGCTATTCTAGTTATGTACTCAATATTTTTCCGTGAGCTCTCTTCCTGTTCGACATGACTTCTTAAAGGTTTAATTCAAGAGTAGAAAAATCATCGAATAGACGAATATCAAAGAGGCTTTAGAAAGGAAAAATCCTGTTTGGAAATGATATTAAGGCTAGTATCCTGAATGTCTAGAATGACCGATAGGTGCCTCAATGGTAGCTGTGTTTTTGAATGAATTCCACTGAAATGTTTGACTCCATCAACTGACAGTCATTCAGCATATGTGAATGAACGAGGGCATTCACAAATAAAACATTAACGGAAACTGCCTGTAGTGAAATTTCAGAGCTATTTGAGATTGAGACAGGAGTAAACACGGAGACAGCCACTGACTTTGTTTAATATTGACTTGAAAAAATTAGTGATAACACAGGTGAAAATCGTAAATGAAAAGGAATAAAGACATCCCTTTAGACCCAAAGAAATAGCTTTTGAAGATGTAATGCTTAGCGTTCGCTGATAGATTTACTAGTAGATGATAAAGAGGAACCAACAATATGCCTAAAAATTACATGAGTTTGAGAAGAAATAGGACTCGACATCACTTTGAAAACAGAATATATAGAATATAAATGTAATATAAAATGGAAATTTCAAGAGAACGGGTTAAATTAAATATCTTGATTGATTTGTTCAATCAAATGCAAAGAGAAAGAGATATATAAAAAGATAGCCACCTCCAAGAATGCGAAAACATTATTATAGACATAAATATCGCGGTTGTTGAGACGGTATGACTCTACGATTCCGAGTGCCTGCAACTGAACGAAAAGGAATAATGAATGAAGAATAAAAATCTAATGGAAGATCCTTGGATCAGAGAAAATAGATAGTTAATTGAGAAAAAGGAAAATGAAGGCCAACAGGTGGAAAAGATGAGGCACGCTCCGCAAGAATAGAAAGCCTTAATGGAGACCTTTCCTAAATGAGCGAATGTAGATTGACCATAAAAATATCCGACTACGTCACTCGAATAAATTACTAAGCAAATACGAAAAGACACGGAGAAAGTTCTGATGAAGTCAGAATAAATACGGGATAAAGAGATGTTTCGGATGATTGTTGACAAATTCCATACGTGCGAGGAAATACAATCTAAGGAGGCCAAGAGAACTTGATCAGTGCAAAGGAGGAAGAATTAAAGCGAAGGAATGAGTACATTTAGGAAGGGGAAGAAAAGAATAATCACCAATCCAAATATTCTCCAGTAGGCCAAAGTTGAAAAAAGAAGGAAATTCGAAAAATAGGCGCCAATAAAAGGAAAGACCTTCGTCATACATATATCATTCATCGTAGATCATTCTGGTCTGTTTTTTTTTCACCTTCATTTTTAATTTTTATTAATTTAATGACATTGATGATGATACACATCTTAAAATTAAGTCATATCGTATTCCACATTTTAAACCCTACCTTTCGCCCAATATCGTAATAGTTTTATGTAAAAACTTGCAATAACGAGTTTCGTCAATTACTTCATCTCTCAGTTTCATTATTCAGTTGTCAGCCTGCAACAACTTAATCACAAAAATCGATGGCTGAAATAGCTGAAGAAAATCAAAGATTTTCCTAACTGGATATATATTATAATGCATATTTAAGTACTCCCGAAATGCAATGAAATATCTAAGTATTGTAAATAGGAATTAAGGTCAACGTGGCCAGCGATGCGGTTTCAGGAGTGATGGAAGAACCAATTTAATTACGGAGTATCAAAGAGAACTAGCTTCGGGTGGGCTACATCAGAAAATGTGAAATCATTTTTATCAATGAAATTACCCTCATACGTGTCTAGCATTTTCGTGCCAACTGACAGCTTTTGTATTCAGCTTCAGTTATTAATTTCAATTTTAATGGAGGAATTCTTCTTAATTTGGCGTTGCATCTACAGAAATTACTGCGTAGCACCATGATTAATAAAATTTCATACTATGTTTAGCACATTAAAATTATCACGTATTTCCCAAAGATTTATAAAATCATGGGGGCCAAAATTTCTGAAAACATCATAAAAGTTTTGAATAAGATTATGTTGAAACCCGTATACTAAATACTCCACGGACTGCTTCATTGTATTGTTGTTGTTGTTTGGTTAAAGGTGCGTCAACATTTTGTTATTAGCGAGCATCATTGTAAAGACGGTGCACCTTTCAGATCTTCGTTCACTGAGGTTTACGCTTTGCAAAAGATAGTGTCAATAAAGTCATTTCAAAAACGATCATGTAGTGACTGGAATAGACCCTGCTTGTTATTAATGGTAAAGCTTTAGAAAAATTAATTTAATTAATTGACTTTTTCTTCATTGTGCTGGTAAATTTGTCGCCTTCCTTATTATTCATAGAATATACTGTTCACATATTTCCCGGACACATTCTTACGAGTGTTTAAAATTTCTCCAGATTTCCGTTCGAAATTTCGTCCGGAAACATTAACTTAATGTGATAGGTAATTTATTTTGAAAGTCAGTTAAAACCCTATGACACGTTTTTATTGACAACGATTCAGATTTTCTGTACTTTCGAATTATTCCATTAGGTGTATTATTAGACTGGTCCTGGCTTGTGTTTTTCATTTTTGCGTTACATGTAATTCGATGTATTAATGTTTAGTATGCGACTTACGCTTCGTCTTCCACATTAACGTCTCAGATTCCGTGCTCCTCTTTTACTTTACTTTTAATTTATTTTTCTACTGCGTACATAGTGATTTCGGGGAAAGCATTCCACTAACTCCCACAGCGTGATGAAAAATTAGAGCAAGAGATGGCTCAAGTTGATAAGGCGAAATATGGAATACTGAAATATTCCACTGAAAAGTTCTGTCAATACAAACTAGAGCAAACATTTATACAGCTGTAATCGTACCCATTCTTCCATAGATTCGAAAACCAAACCATATACCAAATCCATTGCAATAATGGTAGAAGCGACAGAAATGAACGTCCTAGGGAAAACAAATAAAACGTTGAGAGACAGATAAAGCTATCAGAGAGATGTGCATGTTAGGTAATATAAATGTGTGGATCAGAAAGAAGAAGGGTGGAATCAGCACATTGGCAAAATGGAAGGAAGTAGAGTGATTAAGTAGCAGCGGATATTTTACCGAAGGGTTTTAGGTTTTCGGGACGTCACAGAAAGCGATAAAGAGAGAACCTATGGCCACAAGAGGAATCCACCGTAGTCAAATGGGTAAGATTCGTACATAAAAGAAGGAAGAAGAAGAAAATTAATGAATCTTCCGTAAATAGCAACGAGATAAAGGGATGCAGTTTGAGGGAAATTTAGTAGCCTTAGGTCACCAATATGTGATGACGATGTAAGGGAGAAGAAAATGGAGAATTCTCAGTTCCGATGAGAAGGAAAGGAGATACATTAAGGGAACTAATAAACTGATAAGGCGAAAGACGAATGGTGTAAAGAGCAGTAAGGCGGTATTGAAAAGTTATAGAAACATGGATAGAGGGGTCCACAAGCAGACAGGACGGCTCTTCACAGAGCGAAAGAAGATTCAAGAGAAATGGAAAGATTGTGTGGAAGAATGGTCGGAAACTAGGGCTCTCAGTTCACATTTGGAATGGAAACCTGGAGAAGGAAAGGATAGCCAAGGCCGAGGCAGGTCTCTCTCTAGGACTAGCTTGCTAGAGAAAGAGTGTAGAGGAATTAAACAAAGCCATTTGGTGTAGGTAATATTTCAATCGCATTAGTAATACCATTAGGAAAAGGTAGATATTTTATGAGACCGCACGAAATATTAATGGCGAACGCGTCTGGCCCGAAGACTTGACTCGCTATAAAAATGACATGCCGAAAAGGACGCATCTGAGTGCTATGATTTCAATCTTGCACCTAGGCTAAAAAGTTGTTTGTGACTTTCCAAAACAATGTTGGATATTAGAAATATTGTATGCATATGTGAAAATCAGAAAGAAATTAGGATAAATGCTTGAATGGCATATTGAAAACACTCACAAAGAGAAATCTTGATGACAGTGTAGAAGAAGACTGTGTAGCTTTCCACACTTTTTTTTCCACAAACAAAATTACTACAAAAAAAATTGTGGAAAGCTTACACAGTCTTCTTCTTCGTTGTCAAGATGAATTTCCACGCTCTCAAGCCTGAGACAATCGAGTTTAGAAATCTTGATCATAATTAACATTTTCGCTTATTTTGTGAATGTAGAAAAGTCATTCAACAATGTACATCGGGCAAAGGTAAGGGAAGTATTATAGAATATAGGCATGGATTCTGGGGGAAAAGGCAACTTACTGCAAGAAATGAACCGTAAAACCACCTTACTCGTTGAAACCTATGCACTACTCAAAAGGTACGAATAAGAATAGCGAATGGATGGGAGCTGGCCGGGATAGCCGAGTGGATAGCGCTTTAGTGGACTAACCCAAAGATCGCAGGTTAGAATTCCACCCAGGGCATGGATGCGTTTGTCGAATAATAATTTTCCTTCTTGGTTTGTGTCATGAGGAGCATGTGGCCTTGAATGCCAAAAACCAATTATCAAAGTTATCCAGTCAAAGAATAATAGGAAAATTCTTAGAAGAAAAAAATGAATGGCGATGGGCATTTTTAGACAGGTGGGGTTGCCCGTTATCGACCCTGACATTTAATGTGTTAAAAGCAAGCAACGGTGTTATGGAGATGGGAAAGGCAAGAGGCGAAGATGAAATTAAGTGAGCCGTTAATTAATTCTGTCGGATTTGCGGATGATCAAAGTGCTGCTGTCCTTGCTGATTTCATCACAGGAACTTAGTGATGTTCCTGGAATGAAAATAAATATGAAACTCGAAGGTAATGGCTTTCTTGAAAATGATAAGGAAAAAAGTTAACAGTCAAATTAGGAATGCATAAATTTGAACACGTTGATGAATTCAGTCGATTCTGGCAACATTATAGAATAAAGTTCTTTGTAGAAGCAATGAGAATAAAGGAAGGGTTGGTGGGAAAAATGTTATGTCGTAGAGCCTTAAAAGAAAGACTGTGCAGGAAGCGAAGAAGAGACAAGAAAGAACATTAGAGAAAATCAAGGAAAGCAGAGAGTATGCAGAATGTGAAGTGCTATTATTAAGTTTACGCCAAATGGCATCGTAGTAACATCTCTGGTGGGGAACCTTTATACAACAACGAAAACATTCAGTTTTACTAAATATTTAATAGTTTTTCTTAGAAACTTTTAATGGGATCCTGAATTCAAACTTAAAGTCGAGTAATTTTTATGTAATCCTTTTAAAATTTAGTAAACTATGAAAAGACGAAGTTCAATTCGCCCGTGCTTAATGTTTTGATTCAACGTGCCCGTCAGGGAAGATTCAAGAATGCTTTAACTCGGCAATATTGTACGAAATCTTTCTACGGAAGTTCACCACATTTTTATTAGCCCACACCGGGATAAAAGTCTTACATGCCATGCACCAATGTAATCCCCTCGGGAGAATTAATTCCTTAAGGGCGTTTCCGGGAAGAGGCTCTTCGTAATTCCCAGAGTCCCGAAAAGTCAATGACGGCCTCGGAGAGAGGCACTTGGCCGTGAACCCTCTTTTTGGCAGAGCGGCAGGAAAGGAGACTACTACTGCAACCTGAAAATAAAAAATTGAGGGGGCCTCCTCCTCCCTCAACGCCTTCTTCCTCCCCTCCTACCTCGCCCCACTCCCTCTCGATACTGGTCCATCAAATCCCGAAGGAGGGAGAACGTGTGTTCCGGTCGGTAGAAAGGGTCGCTCGCTCTACACCCCGAGCAATACATCGTGTAAAAGTATGAGGAATACGCGAAGCACCCGTGGCAACTCCTTTAGTATCTATGTGCGAACGTTCCGCTTGCATTGAAGTTAGGAATCCATCTGCTTTCCTTTGAGTTAATGCGCAAGGGATTGAAGTAAAAGGAAGGGGGCGGAGAAATTAAACATGAAATTGCCAAGAATAAATCTCAGGGAAACGTTTGCTTGGAGCGTGGCAATATATAGATCAGAGACGTGGGTAGTTGAAATATTGATCCGGTGAGGAATGCTAAATTCCACTCGGAAAAATTCTAAAAAACCTCCGGAACTTGCCTGGGGCGAATGCATAAGATGAAATGGTTGTAGATACAATGAAGAACGAGGAGAAATGGAAAAGGAAAAGACATTTTGGAGAACTCTGCGGCAAACAACGCATGGAACTAGATGCATCGGGAACATCTTGAGGTACAATGCATTAGGAAAAAAATAATAGGGAGTACAATTATAGGAAGGATACCGCGACGAAACCAGGGATGTGAATAGTGAATAAGATTTAAGAATTTAATTAAGAGCAAGATTTAAGAATTTATGAATATGGTTAAGTTATCAGACACAAAGTGATCCGATATTTTCTAGATTTTCTACGTAGGACCTCAATGAATCAATATCCGGTTTGGTTTACACCATACCTTCGTTATTCAGATATCCATATTTGTAGAAATAGCATTGCCTTTTCCTCATAAGTATTTATTACTTGATCGTTTTCATTACAAAAGTAACAACATCAGGCCCCGATGATGTTACTTTTGTAATGAATCCTGGTCATGTAAAAAATGTTTATTTAAGGCAAAGTTATTTCACTCTTTTAAAATCATAGATTTTCAGGAAGTAGAGCCGAAAACAGTCTCTTTTGTAATAAAGATATTATGAAACAAGGGCGTGATTGCCCATTTGAAAATCTCCACATAAATAAGTACATTAAGAGAAACAAATAGAGTCATACTCTATCTCTCTCATATTTGTCATACCATTTCCGTTATGCGTGATCGACATTAATGTTTAACAAAAAAAACATTGAGGATTATAATTTCTATAACCTTAGCAGAATTAAAATATCAAAATATTTAATATTTCCATGCCTTATGGGCAATCATGATAAAGACGTTAGTAAGAATTAAAACACTTTGCTTTCCACTTAATGATTTATTAACACAACAAGTTTCGCTTAATCCATAGCATTTTCATGTCCACTTGTAGCTGTAGATTTAAAGTACGGGCTAGGGTGTAGTGAAAATAGTCGTGACACTAAATCATTAAGAGGAGAGCAGAGTGTTTTAATTCTACCAACATGAAAGGCTTCTACAGAGTAAGGGTCTCTTCAATCAAGTACATGATGAAGACGATTATGAAAGACCCCTACCGATCCAAAAATGTTGAAGTGTCCGTTGACTGGAGCTGTTTTCTTGATAGTCAACAGAGGCTTGAATCCAAGCATTTTTAATTATTGAAATGAATACTCTTTCATCCAAGAATAATGAAATAATGAACAGAATATAAGTTAATTTTGTCACTTCATGTGATTTGTAAATAAAATATCTGACAAATAAATTATCACGAAAAGAAGTCCCCTTATTTATTAGTATTATATATATGTATATATATATAATATATAGATATATGCATTGAAATTATTAATGCTGGAAACTAAAACCGAAATATTTAAAAACTGCCTCATGCTAATAACGGCAATTATCACGAATTTCTGAGACCTCTAGACCCATGTATACTCATGACTAAGGAAGAAAATCATAATTGTTTCTGTTTACTTATTCTGAGACATCTATTGCTTAAATCATTTCCGGCGGCATTCGAGATTACTATGTACTAAGTTCCTTCTCGCTGGAGTAAATTCTCAATCTATCCTTTGCTCTGAAAACGACCGACAGGTCGTTTTCAGATATAAATAACTTCGTATATTCAAGATATAAATAACTTCGTTCCTCAAAGTGGCTTTCATTCTAAAGCCCACCCTAATTACCATTTTAAATAATCAATAATCCGAAATACCGTTTTGTGATGGAAAATAACCACGACCTACGTAAGTGAACCGCTGAAGTCACTTCAACTCTGAATGAGTCCCCTGAAATGGGAATGGGAACCGCCCTCACCAGAAGGGCAACGGTCTCCTCGAGGGACATGTTGAATCAGTCTGCGTGAGTGCACTCAGAATTTAAATTGCATCGTTCAGGGGGAAGGAGCAAGCGTTTCGAGGCCGGTAGTGAAGAATAGATACGTCAAATGGGGCAGAGACGATCGAAATGAATGGACTCGTCCACCGATCGGGCTCAATCGATTATCCGCCAACAATGCCTTGGTGTGACACACACGTATATGTTTTCCGCCAACTACGCCTCGAGAAAGACCGTTTCGCGGTCGAAATTATTGGAAAAAACTTGTGAGTGTTATTTTT
>WURS02047235.1:0-11080 GCA_011762765.2 Rhinocypha anisoptera | reverse complement strand
AAAAATCACTCAGCTTGGGTTTAGCTGGAGGTGTCCGGAGGGCCGTCACCCGGTCTCGAACCCGGGTCCTCCGGTTAGTAGCCAAGTACTCTACCCACTGGGCTACCACGACCTCTAGGTGAGAGATAGAGGTCACATAATACTTAGTCCAAAGACGTGTGAAGAGAGGTAGGAAAAGAATAGTTATATACTGGAAGAGAGGTAATCAAAAGAATAGTGGAATAGTCATACTGGTAGTGGTAGCATTTTTGTTTATAGAGAACTTCGACGCCTATGGCTATTTCGCACATCTTTACATGATAGAAATAACCCTATTGGACAAACACAACAACCATGACCTGAGCGGGACTCGAACCCGCAACCCTTGTGTTAGCCAGCAAGCGCACTACCCATAGGATAACCCGGCCGGCCTAATAGTCAAACCCAATGACATAAAAGAATGTATACCAATGGCGGAGTTTAACATATAATGTTATTACTTTAGGTACTTTGAAGCCTATAATAATAGAAATGTCAATCTATTTATCTCTCAGTTGTAGAATACTTCTGAAACTAATCCACTATGTGATCTCATTTTCAAATATAATATTAATATAATATTCAAAATCCCTAGAGCCAATAGTTAATTGAGCTTGATACCTTAGAAAAACTTCAAGGCATTCGAATTCAGTGTAATTTTTTATTTTTCCTCACTTGCTTGCAGTTCTAGTCAGATATTTACCTACGAGGGTGCAATATATTGAATCTCTCCATGATTGCCTAACCTCGTTGGAAATATTAATAGAAACAATTTTACTCTTTAATAGTTACGTATCACAAAGTTTTAACTGAGTAAAAGTAATCATAATTTTATAAACATGTTGTTAAGTGTGGTTAAATGACTAGATATTTATCATATAAAAATTGAATGGGAAACGCCTCATTCTGGTCTCATTTAAATTAATTTAACAGGTAGTTCATTATCACGGTAAATCTGTTTAAATTGATTATTGAAGCATTAAATTATTTCGTATCCAATGAGAGAACTTCATCATCCTATTAGCATTTTCATCTTGCATGATCTATATGATGTATTAATTACTATTCTTTCACCTTCCTAGTGGAACTTCTATTTTCCTCTACCTTATAAAATCATCAGTTCTCGAAATGTGCCTATTTCACCTAATTCGTCCTTTCACTACAACTCTTTTCTTCCCCTATCATATAAAGCATATCATTTCTCAATATATATATAAATACACGGAGACATAAATATATAGACATATATATTTATGTCTCCGTTAATCGTCCGCCTGAATTAACAATTTCAAAGTTTTCAGCGTTAGTTCGCTTTTTCCACCATTGCATTTTCCTCATACAGAGAGAGCCATCGTACCCAAAATGAATGTTTTAATTTCCCATTTACTAGTTCTTTCTTTAACCAATTAGTGCTATTCAGGACCTTCTACACGTTGTCGCTATTATTTCGATTGAAATCATCGCCGTTTTTAAGGAGGGAGAACGAAGCAGCTTTATCTTTGTAGATCCTTGTGAAAACGGGACGGGATTCACAATTAACACCCAAGACGATTTACAAAATAGTACAGTAAAATTATTCCGTTGTCACATTCGCTTTCTTTCGTTTGAAAAAGCAAGAGAAAAAATGATTGTCCTCGCTTTACGTTCCCCTCTTAATCTGCTCAAAATAATTCAATGTATATAAGGTCGCAGTTTTGCAGTTTCGTGCGTGATGGCATTAAATATAAGTGATGTCCCTGTGAATGTTAAATGGGCGAAAATGCAAGGGATTCTCAACTTTGATTTATTTTTGTAGGAATCAACATGGAACATCATGTCATCATTACTTCTCTTCATACATACATATTTATTCGTATCGTTTACTGTGCACTAATTATGACTAATATGTATGTGATACAGGTAGATATCATTGATTTTACTCCAGTAGCGAAAGACGTTGAAACACATTTTTTTCCACGATGGCAACGATGGATGTAAATAGCTACGAGTAATAGGTTTTATTGTCGTTTTTCTTTTAAATCGTCAGCCAAAGCATATTTACTGCTGAGCGAGGTTATAAACAGTTTGTACTTCCCTAAATTACACCTAATAGGTGGTTTAAAATGTTTAAAGGCTTGGGACAATCAATTTCATTGGAAACTGGACCAGTATCCATAGTCACTGCTCTTGTGCAAGTAAATATTAACACAGCTGTTGCCATTGTGATAGAATGACGTGAAGAGCATGACCGGAAATATTGTAAACGTCAGTGTATACTACCAACAGTTTGGTTGCGGCAGAAAGATTGCACGTGATACGTGTTTGTGCGCGGTGGATTCCAGGGCTACACATAACCGAACAAGCGACGTTCGAGTACATTTTTTTCCCAATGTTATGTGTGTGCCTACAACCCTCCCTACACCCCAGCTCCAGCACCATGTGGATTTTTTACGTTCCCCATGTCGTAGTAACACCTTCGTGAACAGAGTTTTTTTTATCATCAGAAGCGGTGAGAGTCGAAGAAAACATGTTTCCACTTTCAACGGCGGCTTATTTGGTACTGGAGTCAAAGCAGCGAAACTTTATCTTCATATTACATTAAGCCAACGCTGTAAAAAAAAAAATAGTTTATAACTTTTTTATCGAACGGTCCTTTAACAATATATCCTAAATTAGACTCGTGATATTCGGGGAAAAAACTCAGTCTTCTAAAAACGCAGGGTGTGATAGGGCATTGTATAATATTTGATATAGCTTTCCTATGTGAAACATAATTTGCTTAATATACCTCAGTAAAGGTTTGGTAATGAAAATCTACTTGAAAATATTTTCACGTAATCAAGTTCTTTGTTTAAAACTAAACAAATACTCGGAACACTATATAAAAAAAAAGATTAATGGAAGATCTTCAGGATTGATTCCAACTTGTCCCACCCAGAAACCCTAAAATAATGTAATTGCATTTTCACCAAAATATAGCAATTTTTCCATAATCTTTTTCCGTAAATCTTTTTTCTGTTGAAACCACAACGTGTAATTATAATTTACATTCAGATTAAAATCACATATAGTATTTCAAACCTCATTGATATAAGTTGTCATCTGATTCTGCGCGAAAAAGAACGCGCAACAGTTCAGTAATGCAGGCAGAACATTATAGGAAAATGTTAATTAATAAAATATGTAAACGAGTTAAATGTAAAAACATTGGTATAATTTTTAGCATATGAAATTTCTGACGACAAAATTTCTGATAGCATTATTTTTGTTTCATATCTTCTTAGCAATTCCACAAAAAGTTTTTTATGTTGGAGGCGAAGATGATATCTTATTTCTTGTATTATTTTATAAAAAATGTTCATCAATTGTTATCTACTCGGTAATCTAACGTTCTCTGGACCCATAGTTTTCAAAGAACGAAATCCAATGATCCATGTAACAGTGTTGGTCAATGAAAACTAATTTAATTTACTTTTTACAGGATCGCTTACAAGGAAAATATGTAACTATGTAGAAAGATACTATCCCGCATCGAACATCAAAGGGTTCATTGAGTAGATTTCGAAAAGGAATTTTTTTTCAGGAATTACAAAATGAAAAACTCTGTGAGGTCAGATGGAAGTTAAATTTTTTGAGTGAAACTGTGGAGGAACAAAAAAATGAATAGCGCGAAAGGAAAATATTTAAATGACGTCAAAACAGACGAGTAAATTGAACGATTAAACATTAAAGGGAGTTTTTCCTTATGCTGGTTGCAACATTTCCTTGTAGCTTACATAAAAAATAATAAGTAATAAGCGCTTGATAAACATTGATGACAACACCATTGGTTTCGAAATGTATTCTTGAGCGTATCCATGTTTGGAATAATATATATATATTGTACTTTTACACAGACATTTACTCTCCGCACACCGCGTTTCGCTGTTCGCCTTCCTTCCCATCTCCCTTACAACCATTGGTCACTGACTTTTAAAAAATACCACCAATTCTCCCTCAAACCCAAACCCACCCTATCCATCATGCCTTCATATATGTTGTCAAATTTCCACACCCTCAATATGTACCTAACGATGCCGCAGAACGGCGAAACGAGTTGTACCGAGAATAAATTCCTGTGGAAAATAAGAATAAACATATTATTCCACGGATATTTAAAACTTCCACGGAGTGAAACCTGATATCGTTTAATTCTAGAACGTATGCTTTCGCAGAATTTTAAGGATGCTAAGGTGGTCTGCGGCTTCATATGTGGCATTATGTGATTCCTTATCCCTTTGCGGCGAATTCATTCAGGAGAGAGGGCTGTCTTAAAGTCTTTATCCATTCCATAAATCTCAGCGGACATCAATGCGCGTAAAATGTAGGTTAGCAGACGGGCTATATAAAAAAAGTTTCTCGAAATTTCCCGACATTTGGGCCTACTTAAAAGCCCTTTTCTTATCAAATTATCTTCTATTTCCAAGTTTAACGTAGCATTAAAAAAATATATGACATCACCGAGGAAAAGTTTTAATTTTTTTACGGTTCACTTTTGTGTCTGTCTGCGTGCGACCCTGTGACTCTCTAAGTATATATTTTTTAATACTCTGAATTGGTGGTAAATTGTCTCATTTCATCTCGAGCGCGAATCAGTGCCTCGAGGAACGACGCTAACGAGAAAACCTCAACTACTATGTCATTGAGGGTGCATGCTCACTTGTATCACAGTAAGTATTCCTATCTCGCATCGTCGTCAGTCTTAAGTAAGCGTGTCAGAGTGGTCACTTCTTTCGAGTGGTCCGTATAAAGTTCGCCGGATTCACTTAAGCGTGAGAATAACCGTCAATGTCCGTATCGTCCCCGCCCTAACCAGCCTCGTGATACGTTCAAAGTGGTTTCAACGCCATTAATCAGTGACACTGTTTCGGCCAGTCAGGGCGGAGGCCTAATTAACGTCAACCTCTCAATATCGACAATTCATCCCGCTCCCCCCTTTCGCCTGCATGACCTGGAAAGTGGTCCGCTCCGAACTCGGGCGAGAGCTCTAGCTCCAAAGCTCTCTCTCTCTTCTCCCCTCGCTCCGCCTCTCCAACCACCAGGCGGGTAATCTCAAAATTTTTCATTGGAAATGGTCGCTCACACTTAAGAAGAGAGGAGAGCGTAAGAGAGTGAAGGAGAGTGTGTGTGTGTGTGTCTTACCAGTTTATCCGCCGGGAAGCACTCGAGGAAGAGAGGGAGAGGAAGGCGGCATCCTATCTGCATGGGTAGGGAGGGAAGAACCTTAAGTGCACGGGCGAGATAACGGTTAAGAGTCCAGGGAGGGAGTGTGGGTGCCGGGGGAGGAGGAGGCACGGGAGAAGTGGCGTTGGTTAGGAGGAGGACGAGGGAGCGCGGATGGAGCGGAGGGAAATGGTTCGAGGTGTGATTTAGTGAGTTCCCGTTCTTGCATCTGCTCCGGGTTGAGGGGCTGAGGGGGGTAGAGGCAGTTTACAAGGAAGGGGATGGGGTTGGAACTCTCCTTCCATTTCCACACCATACGGCCACCTCTGGACCGCCTTTACACCCCAACCTATAACCTCCATCCACCCAGGATCCACTAATGGCTCTCTCTCTCTCTCTCCCTTCAACCATTCCGAGCTATATTCGGAGACGGGATCCCGCATCTTCCTTCCGCCACTCCCGCTGGTCGCCACGTGGACGACAGTCATCCCGTTTCCTTTATTTTCATTTATTAAACGTCGATCAATTCCTTTTTTCCGGGACGTCGATGGCAATGGAGGTGACCAGTGCGACTCCACGAGGCGGACGCTGCATTTGCATAGCGCGGTGTGTGCATTTCCCAACACGGCCCCAAGGAGAGTTTCTGGGAAAAAAAAATTCTGCGCGGACGGTGAAAAAAAAATCATTCGCATGCAAATTGAGAAAAATACGCCAATTTGAAACAATTTTCGCACCTGAAAGTGCGAGATAAAATAATGGCCTCGGAGAAATTGTCGCGTTTGGATGCAATTATTCTTTTCATGAATAATTTCCACCGCGGCAATTAAAATAAATATTTTTCACCGCCTGTTTAATGGACTGTTTAGGCTTAGTTTTTACTGCTTTAATTATGTTTGAAATATTATCTTCTCTCGTAATTATTGTTTCAAGCATTAGGATCTGTTCGAGACAGAGAATTTTTCACGAAACAGCTCTTAAAATTTGGCTAATACGTTGTAGAAAGACAGGGAAAGAGAAGGGGGATTGAATGATGAAATTAACTTCTGAAATGAATTTTAAAGAGTTATCGGAACGTGAATTGAACAGCAAAGTTGATACCATAGGGGTATTAGGTATGAGAAAAGAAGCAAAATAATTTATCGGACCTCAAAGGAATTCAGAAGGAAAGAGAAAGCTTTTGGCAAGGGATTCGGGCCAATATCTTCAGATATGGAAAATATTACGTGAAAAAGGATTTCTTTCTTCTGAATTGTAACGAAGTTTAACACGATAATCCTCCAGGGAAATTTTGATCCCCACAGAGTAAATCAAGAGCTTAGGAATCAAGAGGAAAGAAAAGTTTTATTTTGCGTAGGAGGTAACGTATTGAAGATAGGGCTTGTCCACAGCCCGCATTTTCATCAACATTGCAAACGAAGGAAAAGCATTAATCCATGGCTCAAGATTTCACTCAAAAGTTAGTTAATTTTAACTAGGAAATGTTCCATAAAAACCTGGAGAATAAGCCAAACATTTAGGATTTAGACCAATTAAGCCTAGAAATTATTTTTAAAAATTACTTAGGTAGATGCATTGACTGTTTGCGATGAGAATATATTTTTGAGAAATATGTCTGGAGTGATGGGGACTAACGGAATATTGGAATTGGTAATGCTTCCTGCGTCATCACTGCTATCAAAAAACATTTTCTTGGAATACTATTTTGAGTTTCCTTTCCCAACAATCTGTATACTACAAGACTTTTTTCCTAAATTTGTATATGACCACTGTGTAATCGGAAACTGAACCTTCCATATGGAAAGACTAGATTTGATTTTCATTTTTAATTCAAGTTTTCTGAAATGAAAAGCGATTATATGATAATTACGATAATACGATATATAATAATTATACGATAATTACTCGTAAATAACATTGACAATGTATAATTCAATGCAATACTAACTTTCCGTAACCTCCCTTCCAAATCCTGTCGTCAACATATTGGAACTGGAGAGCCGCAGTTTCCTTTTTCCGAAAGGTTCAGGTATCACAATTTACGAAATATTTTATTATTTTCGCGACTATTTTGCGTTACTAAATGCAAATGGTTCCATTAAAATTATAACTTTTTCTGCCAAATAAACATACTTTAATTTATATAGGGTATTTTTATAATTTGGCCTTTTTTGCAGAAATTCTCGTATAATATTCGATACACATTGCTGTTTTTAATAGTAAAATTATTTAGACTTTTTTTTGCGTCTTTTAACTGAAATACCTATTAACAGTAAAATTAAACAGTATCCTACATCATTCAAAATAATCTACATGTGTGTCAGCGTTTCATAAGATTTGGCTTATTCAATGAACAATTTCTAATATATATTAATTAATTGGAAATATGTCTACTCCTAAGAGTCCTAGGGAAGACGAGTCAAATTTCATTGTGCACATGGAAACAGAAATCGATGCTCGAATCCCTATAATGGCTGATTCCGTTTTTCACGATAAACTTCATCACCTATTCAACTCATCCCCTTGTTTTTAGCTCAGTCGATTTTGCTTTCTGATGAACCAAACGACGATCAGGCTCATTTTTTTCAATCCAGTCGGGTAATTTGAGTATCTGGTGTAATCATGAGTCACTGTTGAATCTCTAGCATTTAATGTTGTCTATCGAGCACAAAATACATAGAAAATTTTGAGAATTAATGGAATGATTTTACTTCTTACCAGAGGATCACCATACGTTGCTTCTAACATTTAGTTTACATTTATAGCTCAGTGTTTTTCAATATATGAAAATGCATACCGGATATATTTTCTTAATCCTCTATCAAGTGCATTATTTAGTATGCAGTGTTTATACTGTGAGTAAGAAAAAGTAAACATCTTGTCAGTACGTAAGTGCATACGTTCACACATGTAAGGAGTGTGCACATAAAAGTATAAAAGATGATTAAAACTGCCGACAATGGAGTAAAGAAATTATGAGAAAAATTTTAATTTCTCTCATTTTCTTCCTCCTCGTAGTCGAACATTTTCTTGGGGGAAGAAAGGAAAACTTACCTTTTAAGAGATTTAAAATGCTTTCACCGTGTCATTTATCTCTCAATTTTTCAAGTGTCGGCAAGCGAACCAGCTCTTCCTCTTCCAACTTCCTAACAGTCTCCGTGTTCACCGTCTCTCCTCCCACTCCCGGTGAAAGCCCTCCCTCCCCCCCCACCTCTCTCTTTCTCCCTCTCTCTCTCATCCCCGAACCACGCGGAGAGCGCATTATCTGTCATCGAGACTCCTTTCTAATACCGCACTCTGCCTTCGCTCTGGGGTGATCTCCTGAGCTCGGCTGCTCTTTCTTGCTCTCAGACGTGTTACCGTCTTCTCCGTCCTCAGAATTCCTCGGAATTTTTTATTTTTCTTGTATTTCATGAAGTGCATACTTGTCAGGAACCAATCACGAGTATTAAAAATTCTCTTATCTTGTTCCTTCCGTGCTTGCCGCAGGAATTCCAAGGGACTTCTTGAGATTCTCCGAATATTTATAACGTATAGTGCTTATGGAAGTAGGTTATATGTTGAACCCGATGTTTCTACAATAGAAAATATTTATCCGGGAGTAAATATACGTACTGCAGGCAGATGCTTTATCGAATTATCCGAGAATTTACATCTAAACTATAATGTGATGATGTATTACCATATTGGTCATGATGGGTTTTGGTGGAAAGTTACTTTTCGAGTACTTTTTGAGCCTAAATACATTCGGCTCTCTCGGCCTTTTCTTCTTCACTGATCACTTTGGATGATAAACGGTATTTTATATTTTTTAAATGTAGATATTTGTGCAAAATTGCGATTGGGTACTTTGATTTAACTCTGGACGGAGCGAAGGATTACGTGTGACATACTTCAGGGATCGTAAGAAAAAAGCCCAGCTGCTTCGTCCTTTGAAAGAGAGCACATATTGCACCCAAGAAAGGAATTCCATACTGCCAGGAGTTCATTTGTGCAGCTGGGGGGAAACTTGTCCGACGAAGTAGAAAACTTTGCACATGTTTATTCACACGTTCGTGCATTTTATTTACCTAGGTTCTTTCCAGGCGGTGTCACTTTACTCTCACACTTTCGCCCTTGTTTATGGAAAGGAGCCGCGACACGTATTCTTTCCGGATTTTTTCCCCCTCTGGTTCCTCTCGCTCGCTTAGCCGTCTGCGAAGTCTTTCATCTCGCAACTTGTAAACTTTAAGTGATTCAACCAAAGACCTTTTGTGAGGCCGTATCCAGTCACCAAACTCCCTCGATCTCTCACGTCCCTCCTGCGACGTCACGAGCACAAGGCAGTCACCGCGTTGTTTTTCCCTCGCTCTCACGTAGAGAATGAAAGTTTTAATACACAGCGTCTGTTCCCTAGTGTGTTTCGGTTGGTCGGTGGTAGGGGCGGTTCGAGAGATAAAGCGCTTATAAGTTATATTTCATTTATTCCGGCAGTCGTTATTTTTTTACGAGACATAAACTCCCGAGTGTTTTTCTGCATATGAAATATTTCGTTGTGTTTTCGCAGCAAACACATTGTAGCGTATGGCGTTTTATTTCACGCGCAAGCTAGAGAATTCTTGGGAGTTGTCCGGAAAAAATATGTTTCACGCCCCATGAAATATCCGAATTTTCCAAACGAAATCCGTGATTCCATTTCGTTGCCTAAATATAACTCCCTTACGGTCGAGAATGGAAAATTTATTTTTCGACCTTCGATATTCGTCTATCTTTGGAAATGCAGAAAATCTTTAATATGCAATCTCTCGTTTGGTTCCCCGAGCCTTTTTTTAATATCCATGCTCTCATCTTTCGCAGCAGTGCCTAAGATATGTTTTGGTTTAACAGTCGTAATAATCATCTCTTCCATAAATCTTCGAGTTTATCTCAATATTTCCCAGGTGCTCGATTGATCAAGGGCTATATTGGGCCCAATCTATGATGCCCTCTTTCAGAGAAAATCGTGGTCCATCGCAAGGGAAATCAGGATAAGTTTAGAGTTCTCTGTGGAATTTTCTAAACGTAACGTATCATTTATCTTCATATATATTTGGTACATAAACGGAACTTATCCGGTAGGTAGAGGTACTCTGTTATTTTTCCCCAATACATAGGTTACAATGTTCGAAGATCCTCCAAAAATCGTTTCAACTAGTGTCAATACGTTCTATTCTAACTGAACCGAACCATAATAAAGGTTTCTTTCCATAATAATTTCTGTTCGACGTAAGTCTCCCATGGATTTTATATCCAGTGTTAGTAGCAACTATTTCCTTACAATCAAGGAACCTTCCCACGAAGTATAAAAGCTACGTAACATCCGAATAAGAAAATTTACTGGAGACCATTAAAGTAACATTTCTGGCTAAGTAACTCGTGAAAGACCGCATCTTGCTGCCATCTTCAAAAACGGAAGAGGTATCTTTGCCGCATTTCGAAAAAAGCCTTCTCACATATATTATTTAACGCTCAGATACTATGTGAAAAATCGCGTCGAATGTTGTGTTCTTCTCCCGGAATATCGAAGGGAACTAACACGTTGGAGCAAAGTGCGGACTGCGGGGGGGGGAAAAAAAAACCATCGCGCACGGAACTGCTCCTTTTCTCAGAAATGAGGAGTGCTAAACGGGTTGACAGTTCAGAAAAATCTTCTGCGGCTTGAAAATGTCGGCCGCAATTTCCTCCCACGCCCCTCGCCGCAAGCTCATCCCCTAGGAAGAAGGGGAAGGGATCGCCGTTTCGACGAGAAAAACACGCGGGGCCAATCGATTTTGCCCAAAAATTCCAATCGCCCCTTCTTCCCCATTACCCCTCGACCTCTTAAGTCTCCCTCCCCCCCCCCCTCCCCCCCCCCCCCCCCTCAGCC
>WURS02047225.1:0-11080 GCA_011762765.2 Rhinocypha anisoptera | reverse complement strand
TATGACTGCTATGTCGTCCGCGAAACGTAGCATGTTAATTTCTTCTCCGTTCACTTTGATACCTCTGATGCTCTTTTATTCTATTTCCTTTATTGCTTCTTTTAGGTATACGTTGAACAACCCTGGTGAAAGGTTTCACCCTTGCCAAACTCCTTTATTTATTTTAGCTTCTATTCTCACCTAAGAAATGAATTTATTTTAGTGATGGGGCTCATTTTTCATTTTTGGATTTTTATGAGGTTGAATAATATTTACAGAATTTTTACTTGCCATGAAAATGAACAAACACTGTTTCTCAATCTGAATATCGGATCGAATGGTGTAAGGGTAGAGATCACCAAGCCCTAAGGCGAGTGACGGTCATGGATTGGTAAGGCAGTTGATTTTCCTTTAACGTATTAGGTTTCCAATGATGATCTTGCATCCAGAGATAAATTCAGCCTGGCTTAAGCTGGTGTCCGAAGATTTTACTGGGATCTGGTCTCTAGTTCTAAAGTCAAGTACTCCATTCACTTCGTTTCCGTAACCCTAGTCTTACTATTACCCCTCTTGTACTTTTATATGGCCTTTGATTTCCACAGCTGGAGAGTAGTAAATCAGGTACACTGACTGGTTCATGGAACAGGAAAAAACGACACAAGCACGGATTTAGCCCATACATTGCTCATTTGACAGCTATGAATATTTTTGCGAAGGTCACCAAAGAGGCGATCGGTAGGGATCAGTCTCTAAGGGAATTTTGAATTTCGATAATGGAACCAGAAATATACACATGCATTATTTTAGAGTAAAGTGAATGGCTGTCCAATGACTAATGATGCTTTCGATGTTTCTTCGTCAGGGCGTTAAGTGAGGCTGGACCGCAGGCGCACACTTGTGATCGTTTTGCGGGGGGAATTTTGTGTCAGCAGAGCTCTTTTTTCACGTTCCCGACCATTGATTGGTGAAAGTGAGAAAAATGGCTCAAAGGGGACATTCGTAAAGCAAGAAAGTTGTCATGTTGTATACGCTGATGCTAATGGAAAGTGGTGGGTGTAACATAATGCAAAAGCACGGGTGGGGCTGCGGCCCGATTATGAGCTATTTTATCAGTCGGAGTGATTCTTCTTGTATGCGCTTACGTACATGTGTTACCGTATTGCTTACGAGCCATAACTCTCATCTCTCTCTCTCTCCCTCTCCCCCCCCTCGCACATTTTTTCCGCGCGGCATCCGCGAAAAAGCGTGATATACGCATTCCGCCGGTGATCCATCTAAATTTTCCCCGCTCTTTTAGGAATCGCGGGGCGTGTAAATGCGTTCGCTTAATAGGGAGACGGAGTCGAGAGATGGCTATCGTCCATCTTGTTTTCGGCGCTCAAAGCCCGTGTCTCTCCCGGTCTATGAATCGCGCAAACCGCAGCATGGGACCAGAGGGGAGACACCAGAATGTCGGAGCTCGGATATAAATATGGTCAGTGCGCTGTAAAAAAAATTGGTAGTTCCTGAAATGACTTTCTGGAAATCCCAAGAAATGAAAGACGTGGCACTTTTACCCAACTTTATCGACAACCGTGTCCGAATGTTTTATTTCTTAAATATTATCCCACGTTCACTAGCATAAGTGGCGTAACATGTCATTTTAAGGTGTTAAATGCCTCATACATAGTTAATAAATAGATGGAAAAGTTCAAACTAAATGAAGTAATAACTTTCATTTCTAAAGACAAAATATATACATGCACTGGAATATTAAGTATATGAAGGAAACCCCTTATTTGTCTCCTGACAGATAATCATGGAAAACTTTGAATATTCGCTGCTATATTATTTCTCTCAATTACTCTGCCGCTTTTGTAAAGAACTCATAAACCGTATTTTACATATTAGCGAAACTAAAATCGGTGTGATACCTTCAAATCTACACAAAAGTAGTAAAAGATTTATGTACATATATTCTTGTCTTAAATGTGATGTGTTGCATTGATACGTAGCTGTTTATAATTGCATTTCCTATCACTATTGGTACTGCCTGTACTCCAAACGATCTTAGTACGGAATATTCATATTAAATCATATGATTACCGATATCTTTGTAACCTTATAACTCAACGCTGCCGGATTCGTTTATCCAAAGATTCCACTTCTTGATTCTTGTATTTTTTTATCGGAGGGATATTTAATTACTAATTTAGATTTTTGGTTAAAAATGTTGGTCTTGACATTTGTTTCTAAAATATATTATTCAAAATATGCTATTGACTCATGATAGTCCTTAAAGTGAGCAATATTCAATCAATATTTTTGGAAAATAAGTAAATGAAAAATATTGTTGTCTGACATTACGTATCAATCTTTCGCCCGGAAATAACTTGATAAAAAAGGTTATAAAACCTCCTATAACTTATGTTTCAACATTTTCTTTCATACATTATTCCTTTCGCAAATATTTGCATTACTTTAATTTCATCGTGCAGTATGTATAAATTGAATTTCGTTTTATCGAACAGCACGCGAACAACATCATATCACGACAGGTCGGCTTGATAAAGCTCTTCAATTCAATTACATTATCTTAATACCTAATCACCTTTAGCTTCTTTTTCGTATGACTCATTATTCATGTTGCATACGTATTCCAAAGTAGATTTTTCCCCTATCATATTCCATCTGCTCTCTTTCAACTTTTTTCTCTATTAGTTGTCAGCACACGTCAGCTATTGTAGATATTTTTTTGCAAAAGGTGGGTATACATGTTGAATGGCAAGGGAACTAAAAAAGGAGTATTTATATACGAATTTATCTCGATCGCGAAACGTTAAAAAATATTGTCAAAAATGTCACCATAAATAAATGAAATTTGTGTCAGGGAATACGTATCAAAAACTGTGCGTTCTCGTGTTATATCGCATTATGTAACCTACATAATGGGGCCTTCTTCTTTTCCTCAAGCGATCGAAGCGAAACCATGAGGCCTATGGTCATGAAATGGGAACGTGAGCGCCCATACCAAGTTTCGTGAACTAATTTGAATCGGTGTTGAAGGACATAGGGTGAGTCCCCCACACGTCGAAATCGTGCATGCACTGATGGAAGTGACCGCTCGTCGATGTCGCTTTTCATATCAAAACCCAGACCGAAATGTACCTAGTATTTCATATTCGAAAACCACCACATTATCTATGACGACAATAAACTATGAGCATAATTCAGGGGAAAAATAAGTCATTTAATAATTAACTCAGTACTTTTTAACCATGTTAAAATTGTACCAATTTTTTTCTCTTACTCCCACTCATTTCATTGGCGACAAGATTCATCATTAAACTCCGAGCCACTCAATTTTGCAAATCCGAACGTGATTATTGTTGTACCCTCCATGCCAGCTGTTCACTACACGGGTTGTATTAAGGAAAAAATCCTAATGAAAAATTGATAATGCATAATAAATTCCTTGTTGAAGAAAACCTCTACATCTCTCATCTGAAACTCTAGCTTACTATGAACCATTAAATTTTTAATTATTTTAGCCTACTTTACACTTTACTTTTAACAAATACTATTTCTCTAAATTCTATTCCGTTTATATTTTGGATGAATTTTACAAATTATTTTACAAAACTCCATCTAACACCTTACTTTCAAGCATATTTCTTTTTTTTATACATTTACAGTGCGGAAAAATATTTTTTTATTAGTCTCCACCTTCCCTACCTAAAATATTTCTTCATTCTCTCATGAGTTTTTATTTCGATTATTTTTCTTATTCTTCTTACTTATATATTATTTCGTACATTCGTACAAACAATATGGATGCATGTATATTCATGCAGCTATCGACCGTCAAATGGTAAAACACCGAATAAATAATAGAAAATAAGGAAAGGGATAGAGACACAAAGAGGACGAAAAAATATGTGGTAAGGGATAGCAAGATTATCAAGATAGCAATCCATGGATTCCAAAAATAAAATTTGTCTTGAAATGGAAAGGTTCATTGTCCGGATGAGGACAAATATTTTTCTCTGTGGAATTGGTGGGTGGGTCTCCATCTTCCTCACAATATTTGGTCCATGTCTTTTTGTTTTGGTCCTTTTGCTTTAACATCACTTAAATTACTGTCTGTTATTTATCGTTTAAGTGTTAATATATATATATATATCATCATCAGTACTTCAACCCGAAGATTGGTCGACTGTAGCCCAATACAGGGCTGCATTTTCTAGGGAAATATTTAATGTGGTAGTTCCCCTTCGCCTTCCACATCGCAATACTGCGGACGATTCCGTAAACTTCACTCTCGCCCTCAGCTATGGCAGTTGATGCCGGGCCGATCCTCTTGATCTGAGCCATCAGTGCCTACTGGTAAAACTGCTGCCTTCCACCAGCACATCTTCCACATATATTAATGAAGCATATTCGAAGCTTCTGCATAAATATAAGTTATATATTGTTATCACAATGAGAAGGTGAAAACATAGCACATATAATGAGGCATCATAGTTTAGTAAAGGTTATTTTAGATAGGATTCTCGAGGGGCAGAATTGTACAGGTATTTCAAAGAATATCAAAGAGTAAGAAAGAATAAAAGTAAACAAAACTGCAAAGTTTTACTATACCAGTATTATTTATTTATTTCCCTCATATTTGTTAATTTACGCATTTCATCTCTTTACCTAAACATTTAAATACATCCGATGCTGATTAATGATATATTCATCAAATAGGTTTCTCCTATAGGTAAATTCGAGTAGGTACTCACTGGGCGGCAAATGGCCTTCTGACAAGTGTGCCAAAACTTTATAATAACATAGCGATTGAATTTTTCTATCACTCCATACTCGGACCTTGTTACTTTCACTTCTTTAGAGAATAAAAACCACAACTTTTTTTTATGATCGCCTGTGGTGAATAACAACGGAAATATTTTTTGCCTCAACCACGCGTTCCCAGCGCGGAGACAAATATCTGTTCTATACCAACGGCTTTCCATGTTTTTCTTGAATTTTTAGTTTCTTGTTAAATGACCTTCAGATTTAGAGATTCCATCATGACAATCACAGGAGTTTTATGACCATGGGCAGCAATATCATTTAATTTGACTTATATTAGTCTAAGGGGAGTAAAAGGGACTAGGGGCTCATCAATTTCAAATCCACCGAATCAAGGTCTTGAATCCAGTACCACATCATGGAAAGCCGTTGGTCTCTCATCCTCTTTATTACCGAGCCCCCCTGTCTGGATAATCTCGTTATGGCGTCGGTTATTCCCTTGTCAACTGAATGGTTTATAACGGTTTAGAAGTGTTCCGTCATCGTCACGCAAGTTATTGGTAGATTATGCGCAAGCGTTATGCACGGGCGTAATGAATATCAAGTGAAAGCTGGAAAGGGAAAATACACGAGCACGCTCGCACAGATTATCAGTATTTCGAAATCTAGATTATGTTAATGCAGGTTGATAGATTTGCGATACGTCTCGCGATAAATTAAAGCGAAGAAAATGCTTTGAAACTGCAAATTTGTTATTTAAGCGTGGAATATCTAGTGCTTGCCTGGTGCATTTGAAGTATGACAGTATTTCTCGATTTTTTAAGGCGGAACCCGGTCTTGGCATTGAGGTGCAGTCCTCATAATAAACGAAATGACGATTTTAAGTTTTTTTTCGATAAAATCACTCGCGTTTCATTGTGATGCTGGCGTTATTCAAAATCAGAACTTGGATACGACGCATCAATCACTCTGGATGGGAATTAATATTTTTCACGAGGGATCTTAGACCGTTCAGAATAACAAAGAAGGACTACGCTTTTAATTGGAAGGTATCTCGAAGAGTGGGAACAAATAAGATTTTTGTGGGAACGGTATCAAAATGTATTATTTTTCACGATTGAGCTATTTTCTGTTTTCAGAGGGCATTGCTTAGCTTAAGTCTTAAACCTTGCATGCTTTGTCGCACAAAGGTGATTTAGATGTAAAAATTTCATTGATATCTCCCTTGGAAATAAACGAGATAGAGGACAAGAATTGGATTGTCGAGGAAGTTGGAAAAATGATCCTCTCATTCTTCCAAAATTCAATTTATAAAACGCTTATTCTTGTGTTTTTTTGTTATCCAATTCCTTAGTGTTTTCAATTATTTTATATTCGGAAGAAATCTTGTGGATTCTCCTTCCATCCAACCTGGGTGATACAAATTAAGTCCCCCAAAGCGTAAAAACATAAACGTAGATACCAATAGAGTTAATCAGTAGTGGGACCATTTTAGTCAAAAACGTTTTGAGCTGGTTCAACTTCCTCTAGAACCGTCCCAGGAATCTAGGTCCGTACTTCCATAAAAGAATCATGCCTTTGCACCAACTTTTAGAGAGCTCAGTTCGGTGTGGTTTTCTGTTAAACATCCTAATGACATTCATTGTAGGCCTTCTTAATTGTATACTAAACTTCAGTTGGCTTCGTGGAAATAATTGCCCGTCCAACTTAATGCATTTCTTCTGATTGTCACACACTAAACTATATCCCGGATATCTCCGAGAAGTTCTTCTTCTTTGATTTTTTTAATCGATAGCAGGTTACTTTTTTGTAGTATTAATTTCGTTTTTTATAGGGTGCTTCGACAACTATGGTCACTTCGCACCTCTTCACGTCATAAAAAAATCCATCTGGTCATACGCGACAACCATGCCCTGGGCGGGATTCGAACCCGCGACCTTTGGGGTAGCAGGCGAGCACGCTACCCACCAGGCTAACCCGGTCGGCAGCAGGTTAATATATTTTAACGTGAGCGGTAATGAATTTATGCTTCATCCTTCTCTGTCGTTATACGTATGAACATTGAGAAGGAAAATTGCCTCCTCAGTATTTGAGGAAATTCTCGATTTACTATCAAAAAACTCCTTGCAACCGCAGTAGTATATATCTATTGGTTATTGATTAGTTCTTGGTTATTGGTTAGTACTTCTTGGTTATTTATTCAGAGTAGTCTAATATTATATGAGCTGTTTATGCTACTTTCATATGCTTGCCATTAAAATATTGAGAATTAAATTCCAAGCTTTCTAGCCAAAGATATAAATCTGAATCCCAGAGGTCTCGAAATGGTTGTTTGAGGTATTACAATTTATCTGTAAAAGGAATAGTATTTAAATCGCCAAAAGAATGCAATTTTCCTGTCTCAACTATTTTTGAAATCTCTTCGTGCGTAGCTTATATGTTGCCACTCATAATTATCTGAAGATAAAATGGTTTAGAGGTCACGATTTATATTTAAATGATCAATAAAAGTAACTTGATTTGATTGAACATTGTGATGATTACACAGTGGAATGATTACCATTCAAATATATTTAGTGTGTTGAAGAGTCGTCTGTTTTATTTTCACGAATTTCCACCAACATAATGGGGCTCATCGAACATTTATTGATAATGTAAAAGGTTTAAATATTTTTTACACATGAGAGGTACATGAGTTTATTCTCAAGTCAGTTAAAGAAAACGATCATGGTAAGAAATTCAAGAAGTTCTGTATTTTTTTTTCATCTTAATACTTCATCCATAATTTAACCTATATCCTATTCAAATATTATACCTTCTAACACCGTTTTTTATTTCTCTATCATCACTTTCTTCGTCTCCATCGAGTGTTTGCTAAATTAATACACCTCGCTCACCTTTTCTTTTGTCCTGACTTGTGTATTACTTTGCCTCCCTTCATCAGATATTTTTGTCAAAAACTTCTTTGAAGGCCAATTCTTTCGTTTTTTATCTTCTTCATACTTTTCACATTAATTTCATTTCCTCAATAGGAAATGAAATTCGCGCTTCTATTCATCCCTATAAATGACACTTCGTAGCCACACAATGTTACCGAAATCTATATTAAGCTTTAGCTTTTCCTTAGAAATATAATCCCCACCCCCTAACTACGCGCCCGCGAGAGAGGGCCCTTCCCCCTTACCTCTCCCCAGCCCCCATGAGTGTCGCGAAACCAATTCATTGTCCCCACAGGTAAAGGAGTTAGTCTTGCGTGAAAGTATGTTGATAATTTAGAAGGAGAAGATCTCCCGTTTGGACCTTGCATATTGTGACGGCATTTTTAGTTGTTTTCTGCATTTTTGTGGTAAGAAGTCTAAAATTGTCCCGCATGTTGTGGATGATGTTATACTATTTTATTTTGCATGTGGGTTACTTCATTCTGAGTGCAATGTTTCTCTTATTTGCATTTTGGACTTTGGACATCTTACAATTGTATTTTGGAGTGAATGTGAGAGTTTGGTGGTACCTCACCCCCTGCCACACGTCCTTGCGGCTGTTTGCAGGGTAGTGCTTATAAGTAGAAGTAGAATATGAGTCCCCATCAATCCCACAACATCAATTCCCACCTCTTTGCAAAATTTTTCTGTTACGCAAACTCTCTTCAAAATTTCATAAATGTGGTTCCAATTTTCCTCCGAAAAACCAGTTCATAATTATATTTCTCTATCCATTTTGAGTATAATCAACGTATTAATTCATTTCCTCGTGATTTATTTTGTTTCTCCAACACTCACTCTGATCCCTTATGTCACTAGTTCGGATATTCTTCGGCCCCACTGTCTAAATAATGGTAAATTTTCTGAAAATCTGGTATTACTTATGTATTCTCGTGTTGGGCGAATTTGAAAATTCCTCTTTGGTCAACTACCTAAGTATTTCCTACCCCTTTCTATACATCGGTAAGAAATTGTTACAGCAATAACACACGCACTCTCTCGTCTCCACCCGTCCGTCACTCCACCCGTCCTCGTGACCACCCCTCTCTCCGTCTGTCTCATCTGTTGCTCTATCTCTCTCTTCCCCACCCTCTTCCCACTCATGACACACATATACCGCTACACCTCCCCCCCGGCTCCCCCGGCTTCTGCGCGAATTCTATTCCCCACTGTGCCTTCCTACCTCCATGGGGGTCCCAGTAAACGCACGTATCCTCCAATTCCTTCTCCGCCTCCTCTCCCGTCTCTAAACTCACCATCTCCAGTCGCGCTTACCCACTAGAGCTTCCCTCCCTGTCTTCCTCCCACTCTCTCTCTCTCTCTCTCTCTCTCGCTGGCTCGCTCGCAGGCGATGGAAGAGATGCAGGCACGGCCCGCGGTCCGGCCGGAGGATTGCAAATTATTCACGGACGGTAGGGTCGCAAAAATCGAACTGCCTTGTGATGCTACACGTCCTCTCCCGTCCCCCGACTTCTCGTGCTGACGGGCTTACGTCGGCGGGGCGCCCCAGGGAAATGGCTGGCGTACCGACCGACGTATGGGGTGGGCCTTGCGTGGGTGCTACCGAAGTGCGCGCTTCGTCGGTTGGCAAGAGTCCATTCCAATTCCCAAGGCCCGGCTCTATGCCGTGTCGGTGGTGTCTTTCGGGAGGATTGTTTCCTGCGTCAATGTGCTTCAAGAGCAGAGTCACTTGGTGGTATCACATTCTCCGGCCTCTTTACAAATTTCCCTGTGCGTCACAGATAGTACAGGTTTTAAATACATCTCATGAAGGAATTTTAATAGCGAATAGGATTCGTTTGATAACCTCATGGGGTGAAATGAGTATCACACGCTTTATCTTCCTTCTCTACAAAATATTATATTTAAATGAGCTAATTGCGAAGATTTTAGTTTGACGGTATATGACACTTTGATTATTAGAGAAATTTTTTCTGTTGCTCAAATCAACACTATCAACGTGTAGCTTATTAAAATTTATCATCACAATACACGAACAGTTTCACGCGTTACTAGGGGCAATTTTTCCATCTTGAAGTTTCAAACAATTAAACTGCTATTCCACATAATGAATTTATTTTTCACAAAAAAATATTTATTGAAAAATTAATTTATGTGGAATAGCAGTGTTTGATTGTCTGAAACAAAACGCTTAAAAATAACACAAAAAAATGCTTAAAAATACACAACAAAATGCTTATAAATTTTAACTTTCTTTCTTTGTCACTTTCTGAAAGAACCACCTTATTTCACTTCTAAATTTTCTGCCTTTGTCAAATTTATTTTTTCAACATTTTGGCGACTACGGGATACCGAAAATATCATTCGAATATACGTATCCGAGGAAATATACGTAACTCGTTGTAAGAGAAGTGTGTGTTGCGAGTCAACAATAATTCTGGTGATAAAAGTTACAGTAAGAGCGTAGCCGATGACCGATATAAACCTACGTTTATTGATTTTGGCTACGCTGATCTATTAATAGATTATAAAGTAAATATTTCTTAATAAGCCGCCAATTTAGCGTCATTTACATTCAATTACCTTTTACGGTAAAATGCTCATTGTACATGGTCTACTACTTAAAACAATTAGATTTAACCTAGAGCTTTCCAGAACTATAATATTTTCATTTTAGTGAAACCAATCTATCCATATTAGGTTATAGAATAAATATTGGGTGGAAGAATATAAATCCTTGGGTTGATGCTTACACAATTTTGTCAGCTCAAGAGTAAACGGTTTAGCTTATAAAGCGAAAGTTATAATGCAAGATATATCTTTTCGCCCATCTCCCGAATGATTGAGTGGAAGTGACATTATGAGATAGACAAAATTGACGTGCTGCACTCAGTCTTGTCTCTAAATGATATCCTGATTGTCGATCACTTTTTATAACAGTATTTTGTTTGTGGATCTTTCCTTCAGTAACTCTCGAAAGCAAATCTTCTATGTTTAATGCACAAAGTTGTAGTACTGTTCCACAAAATAAAATTTTATTACAACGCGTTTCGGCTGTTAGGCCATCATCAGGTACACTACCTCGAAGTTACCGAATCATCATATTTATACCCTCCACCGAGTGGAGGAGGTTTGTTATTGAAGGATAGGGGGGAGAAGTAAGATGTGAGGGGTTCATCTTGGGGGTACATCGGAAAAGTCAATGACTAGGAGTGGAGAGTGGTTATGGAAAGTTTGTTCGTTCAATAGATTGGACTCCTGTTGCACAATTTCCAATTGTTCCAAGATATCCAGTCTAAAACCCTTCTTCTTCACGTGGAGGATCTCCGGGTCGAATGTGCACTGGTGGGACTCTTCGAGTAGGTGTTTGGCCACCAGTGAGGATGAGT
>WURS02047215.1:0-11080 GCA_011762765.2 Rhinocypha anisoptera | reverse complement strand
CCCTTGCAAACTGTATATAAACCATGTTCACTTTGTATTTGCACCTGATGATGCCACGCTGTGGTGAAACCCAGGTCGTGAATTTGAATAGAATTTGTGAAATTGCAGTGTATTTTTAAATTCAAGATGATGATTATCACTAAAACCAGTCCTGCACTGTTAAATATGTGGAAATATATTAAGTACCAAAACTAACATTGTTTATCATGGAACTTCAGCAAGGAACACAGTCTCCTCAGTGAATTTTATATGCCTACATGTCTTTATGCTATATGCTGGGAACATTACTGTTCCTCTTCTCCAAAAATTACTTTTCTTTCAAAGATTTTCTAGAGACTGACTAATTTTAAAATATTTAAAGGGTAGTGAATAAGGGAAAATCAAGAGTTAAATTTTTCAGCAGTGACTTGAAACTGTGTCTTTGGGAGAGAGGGAGAGAAATAACACATCTAGCACAACCAAGTTACACATAAATATAAACTTGAATAACTAATCACTAATTAATGAATGAATAATCTTAGGATAACAAAGTAAAAGACATTTTTACATTCCTACTGCACCCAAAGTACTGAAAAGAGTTATTTATTCGTGGTTCTCTTCTTGAAGCTTCACAACTCCTTGTAGCCTTGAATGTTGACAATGGTATGTTAATTTCCAAACTTCATTTTCTCATAAAGAGCAAATCTTTATTCTTTCCAATCATATTTAAATAAATCCTGTTTGAATAACCTCAGGGTGGCTTATTTCTATATTAACTATATTCATTAGTTAATCATACATCATTAGTTATTAAATTAATTCAACTTTAAATTCATTAAACTGTTATTATTTAATAAGCAAACATTTTGATTGCTGAGAATGGACAGGAGAACAGCAAGATCTAAAATGGAGATTTTAAATATTGATTACAAAAACCAAAAGATTTCTAAAAATCCAATTTTTACTGTGAAGAGCATATATAAATAATTCAGAAATCTTGACCTACTAAGAACAATTTGAAGAAGTATCATGAAGTCAAGAGCAAGAACTGTAAAAGTTAGGATATAAAACTGAGAATATTATACATATGTAAGGTAGAAAACAAAAGTACAAGTCTATAAAGCACGTGCAGACTCAAGGACAGATAATATATGAGATAAAGAGGTTGGCAAGATTGGGGGATATTTCTGCCCTCCTCATATGAGATGCAGAGGTCTCTACTCTCTCACAGTCAAGTCACTGCCCAACTCCCAAGATAACAATAGAAGTGATTTGAACTGTACTACACTCAACTGGATTAAAGGAGACTCAAATAAGTAATTATGTTGGCTTTGGTAGAGGCAGATCTGAAAAATGATCTATTACTAATAGTAGATATAAACTAAAAAAAACCAACAATTAGTAAACTTTTGTATATCACATTCAAGTATGCATTACTCTAATTATCCACAGCCATAAAATCCATTATCATGATTGGTCTTGACATTTGCTGGGTATTTTTTCCAAAAATTCAACAATCTTATCAGCTACAGTTTTGAAACCCAAGGCCTGAAAATAATGAAAATAAAATTAATTTATCATTTTATATGTAATAGCAATTACAGTATATTTCATGGTATTGTGATTGAAACTATGTAACTAACTTACTATCATAATCTTATCATAAATTTAATGCTACGGTAATTGTTTCTCATCTCAATCAATCTACGGAAAAAAATTTAATTTATTTTATTACAACATATCATTCTATAACTTTAACTCTTATAGTTTCACCTATTTTTAGCAGTAATGGCAAGAAATGACACTGGCATTTTCCTAAATTTTATCACTTAGCAAAAACACTATAATTCAACAACAAATTATGTCCATTTAGTTAAAAATATTTGTTGTTAATGAATCAATAATGATCATATAATAATGTTAATGGTCATATTAATTTATGACTACAATGCATAATCAACAGAAGACAATGTGATCAAAAAATTAAATAAAAAACTATCACCTGTAAATTTTCAGGTTGTGTGACAGCAATAGGTCTGCCCATTTCTGTTAATTCTGCTGCATCACCATCTATTGGGATCTCACCAATAATATCAGCACCTGAAAGTTCAAAATATAATTTCTTTGATTTCCCAAAATTTTTTTTTGCCACGACTGCCTTCCTCATAAAAGGCATGTCCAATCAATTATTCATACAGTCTTTCAGAAGGATAGTGAAATATTTTGAGATACTTGAAGACTTATGACACAGCCTATCAATTTCATTAACCCTTTTGCACCAGAGATCTATACTGAAATACAGTTCCAGCACAAGAAAGATCAGCAAAGAGAAATTTTGTCTCTCTGTATGGAACTCATTTTCAGGAGAGTTAGAAACAAATAACATCCCAGGTATCAACTTTTTCCCTCTTGGACCCTTCTCAGTGGGGCATGAGACCTTTTCTCGGTAAAGGGCCCTGGTGTCGTCTCCTGTGGTCACATCATCAGTCCTTCTCACAGCATGTGTCCATGGTTAAATTTGTTTATTTGCCATAGTTTTCCAAAAGAAATTTATAATTCAAATTCTACAAATATGATTTAAGAAATGAATGTCTTGTGATTCACTATGTGTGAGCCATTTCAATTCTATCATGTAAATTAACTAAGATTTTGTACAGAAGACTCTTGTAAGAACATATCAGTGTCAACTAATGTTTAGTTATTATATTTTGCACTCAGGTTAAAATCATAGTGATTACTTAGTCTCCTTTTGTTAAGAATGAATTCTCTCTCCTTGGGATTTTTCCTACCGAAAGTATGAATCAATGTTGCAGGATGTTTAATAGTTTTCTCAGCTGTAACAGGATGAATAGTATGCTAAAATACTTTTTTTGAGGATTTTACTAATAGTGTTAAGGCCTTGTACACTGTAAACCATTGTTCATGGAACTACCTCTGTACAAAAATGTACGGACTTCTCAAAGGATTACTTTAATTACTTTTGTACTTGATACAAGAACATCATTAAAATAATGCTGAGTATTTAGCAGCAAAATTATGGGGATTCAGTTTTTAAACAATATTACTTGAGTTTGTATAAAGGGGGATGAGAGAAGGATTCGATGCACCGCAGAGTTGGGTCAAAAAAATAAAAGAGAATGTACCTGCGATGATTCACATCTGGAATACTTAAGGGGATATTACTTCAGTAACAAAAAAAATCATCCTTCACACTGGTGGGATGATTCTAAAAAAACAACAATATATTGGTCGTTCGGCACAAAAGGGTTAAGAGAATTTTTACTAAATAAAGATTTTAATCTGACATGTGTTTTAACTTATTGAGTCATCATCAGGTTCAAGACAAAACCAAAATGTAACACATTGTATATATATAGAGACACAGGGGAAGGGGGGGTAGAGGATCAGAGAGTTGGGAAAAGTTTGGGTTAGGCTGGTAGGTGGGTTATTACAGAAAGGTAGGTCGAGGAGTGTTAAGAAGTAGTTTAAGAAGAGATTTCTTAATACCCCTTGACCTGCCTTTCTCTAAGGATTATTATTTTTGTTTGCATGATGCTTTGACGGCTATGATCATTTCACACCTCTTCAAATCAGAAAAACCCTATTAGACAAACACAACACCCATGCCCTAGGAGGGACTTGAACTCGCAACCTTTGGGTTTCAGATTGTGTCAGATACTGAATGATTCTCGGGCTGTAGAGTCTATTGAGGGCATTCAGCGTAGACTGAGCCATGTGAATAGAGTCCAGCAATGTCTGGTGGAATACAAGGCGAAAAGACCTTGGCTCAGTCTGTTTCTCCCAATTCCAATGAGGACCTTGTGCATGAAGACTCCATGCCTTCTGTTTGGGATGTCTTGAGATCCTATTTGAAGGGCCTGAGAATTAGATCTTTAGATGCTTTCAATGGTGAAGAGCTACATAACATCTGTAGTAGTGTTGATACTGTGTCCAGGAACAGTATCTTTACAGCCCTATCACTATATTTAAGGAGTGTTTTCTGGGGCTGTACACCTGCTTGGAGGGTTTTGCCACCTCGGACACAAGGCACCAAAAGTCAAATGAGAAGGCAGGAATACTCAAAAGTTAAAAATCTTTGGTGAAAAGAGAGAGGTAGGAGCAGACCAACAGCATGAATCAATGAGCATTCCAAGGGAGACCATGGTTCCCTTTTGTAATGAGATTTTGACCAGTCCAACTGAGGCAACTCCCGTAGAGTTGAGGGATATTGAGCAGCCCATTTTCTTGTGGGAACTCATCTCCAAGAAGGAGATTCAGATGAACTTTCCACCATGGCAGGCCCTGATGGGGTTTTTTCTGGCAGATTACTATGGTCAGTCTTGCTGTCTATCCTGGAGGGAATTATGAATCTCTTTCGTTTCTTGGGGAAAGTTCATGAGGCTCTGCTGGATGCCAGAACCATCTTTATCCCCAAAAAGAAAGGGGCTGCACTCCCAGGTGATTATAGGTCCATCACCGTGACCTCTGTCATTCTATGTCTATTTCATAACGTTCTCGCCAGTCACCTTCGAGTGGTCCCAATCAACCCATGCAAAAGAATATTTGGGTCAACTGATGGATGCTGTGAAAACGTCTTCCTCTTGGACCTTATCTTTAGGGTTCAGAGAGCAGAGCACCGACCTATGTACGTTTCGTCCATAGATTTAGCAAATGCCTTCAATTCAGTTTTGACTGGCACCCTTCTTCTGGCAATTGGCACAAGGGCCTCTCATCCAAATTGGTGGATTATGTTGCATATGTTTATAAGAACAGTAAGACTAGGCTGTAAGACCAAGAGTGGATGTCTGAGTGGATCCACCCCACTAGAGGGGTGGGGTGGATCCACTAAGACAGGGGGACCCTCTCTCCCCCCTGCTTTTTAATCTTGATATGGATGCCTTACTTACAAAGATCCCCATAACATTGGTGTTAGAATGTCCGGGGAAAGCCATAATGCCCTGGCCTTAGCAGATGAACTCATTTTGATTGCATCCACAAAATTCAGGTTCCAAACCCTTTTAAAAATCTCGATTGACTACCTGAGCGATCGTGGAATGATAGTGAACGCAGACAAATGCTTCACTGTACTGATCAAGATGGTGCCAAAAGAGAAGTGGGTGGCCATCAACCCATACTGTAGCTTTACCATCAATGGCACAACCTCCGCAGCACTGTGTAGCTCTGACAAAAGGAAATATCTGGGCTTTCCTTTCATACCAAAGGGATGGTCGATGCTGAATCTCAAAGATATGTTAGCGGAAAAGCTGTAGAAGCTTCCGAGAGCCCCTTTCAAAACACAGCAAATACTATGGATTTTACACACATGTATAAGTTCTTCCCTCAGTTACCTCACAACTTCTGTGGTTATCTGTCGGTCACTTGAGATTAGACAAAAATACATGGGAAACGATATGGAAATGGATTTGCTTACCCCATAACTGCCTGGTAACATTCTTCCTTGTTTCTGCCTCCATGTTTCTTCTTCCATGCTTCCAAGTCCCTATCAAGCAGGGTAATCGTAGGGGGGCTTATTTCTATCCATAATTTCAATAACTTCACATTGGTTTGGACTGTTAGAGAGAGAACTCGAGTTGGTTAACTTGGTCAAATGACTGTTGACTGTTCCCTGTTGCTGCCTTTCCATAATAGGTGTAATCATTGGTGGTGAGTTTTCAGTGGTATGGGCTGGGGGTTCCTAGACCCCGGTAGAGTCCCACACTCCCCAGGGCCACCATCCATGTGGGTGCGTAACCGCATTTACCACCACCAATCACAAAAAAATAGCCAGTGAGCTCACTACCCCCTGGGTAACCTGGCTGGCACCTTTCTTTAATAACCCACTCACCACCCTAACCCAAACTCTTCCCAAACTTCCTCTTTACTGACCCAGACTCCACCCCCTCTTTTGCTTTTTCCTCTCCCCTACCTCTTCCACTGTAAATCCCCTCCCACATATATTCACCCCCATGGCAACACTTCCTACCTTCTCCTTTAGCCATGATATTTACGGTCTCCACCCCCTTCTTTGTCTTCTTTTCCTTTACTAGCCTAATACCTTCCCAGACCTTCCCTTCCCCTTCCACCAGTGTGATACATCCCATCATCCCCATTCCTTGTCTACCTCAGGTCCCCACCCCCTCCTTTCCCTGCCATTCCTCTACCCTCCCTACCTCTCCCCCCCTTCCCCAGTGTCTCTATATATACTGTGTTACATTTCGGTTTCGTCTTGTACCTGATGATGACTCGGTGAGTTGAACCATACGTTAAATTAAAATCTTTATTTTGTGGAAAAGTGCTACATCTTCTTTCATTATGTCTTCCTTCCACTACATCAACCCTGAATCTGTAATACTTAAGTAAATTTGTTGAAACAGTTTTTAACTGATGTCAAAATTAGTACATTATATTAACATAGACTGGAATTTTCCTTTATGTATAGTAGGATTAAAACTCCTAATTATATGGATAAATCTTTTCAGATTTAGAGATAAAAAATTGCAAATCAAATTATAAAAATTTTCAATTAATATTTCAATAGGTGCTTTGCATCGATGAAAAATGTGGGCACTTCGTAAAAAAAAAGGTTATAGATGTGAATATCAAAATGTGAGGCATATCTTTCTTGAATGCAAATTTGGTCATGAGAGAAGACAAGATTACTAATTAATAGTCCAATGATAGACATGGAGAGCAAATACCAATCTAAAACACTCTTGTTCAAGTTATTAGCGAAATAAAATAATTATGGATGGTTAAAACACTGAATATAAAAATAAATTTGAGTTTTCTGTGCTGCAGGAAACACAATTTTCATACCATTCAAGATAATATAATGGATATGTCTCGCAATAAAGGACAATATTCAACACTGTTAAAGAAAAAAAGTGGTTTCTTCTGGAGAACTTTCATTGGGGGTAGAGCATGGCTGAAACAAAGCCAGGGAAGAGGAAACTCAAGAGGTTTTATGACTTGAAATATTTTTACCAATAGATTATCAAATAGAGTAAAAAGACAAAGGTTAACATAACAAAATAATATTCTGTGAAAAGTATCAACTTGGTTAAAAATGTGATATACATAAAAGAAATTCAGAGCTCCATAGTTATTCACACCCCTTCTCTGCTAGTTGTGCAACCATTGTCTCTGCCCTGTCAGTTTTTAAAATAATTTCATAAAGTTCTAATAAACTAAAGTTTCACATTAGTTAAATCGACCAAACCCTAGGCTTATGGAATGCATTTGATCAAGTTAAAAATATTTTTAAAGTAGTTATTTGTGTGGAATTACCAAGTGTTTCTCTTACTCCAATATTTTTACAATAGTTTTTGGCCTTATATGTCGTATTTTTGTCCAAGTATGTTGCTTTTGAATACGTAGGAAAGTTCACTTATTTGAGTGGCATTGTAGAGGAAAATGGACATAGTAACCAGGATATTAGAAGAAGAATTGCATTGGCAAAAGGGGTATTTGCTAAAAGGAAGGAGCTGATGACAAGGACTTTAAGGAAAGATGTGAAGAAAAGACTCCTAATTAAAACCCTCATAGAGATTAGGGAAACATCTGACAGGAATTTGTGATTGCAATGTAAATCTAGACACAATAGGACACCGTATACTTGAATGTAAGTTATTTGAAGAAGACAGAGAGAATCTAAAAAGACTAACACACCGCTGGCCCCTATCCCTTCAGGATATAGGAACTTTAATTAATAGAACCGAAATTAAGGAAGCAATAAAACCCTTTGCAAAAGAACTACAACCCAGTGAAAATTTTTAGACGTCAGCTCAAGCAGAAGGAATAAAGAAGACGAAGAATAAATTGTAAAGCAAGAAGCATCGAGACTCTACACCCCTTAAGCAAGAACAGAAGACCTAAATAAATAACAGGAACAGAAGCAGAAAGATGACCGAAGAAACAGTACAATTGTGTCACTTTGTTTTCCCTTCTTTTGCTTTGTATGCAGTGTAAAAATTAATGTAACTTCATCGGAAAAAATGGGGGGATATTAAAACGGAACCCAAACAATAACATTGTGACATTGTAAATGTACAATAAAATTACATATGACGACCCTTGGCAGTTTGTGAGTTGCTGGAGGAGATCTACATGGATGGCGCGCTGTCTGGAGTCCACACCCTGTTAGAAGCTCGCTGCAAGCAGGAGGAGTTGATCAATCTGCTGATGGTGGGCGGCTTTCCTCCGCGAAAATGGGCTTCCAACTGCACGGGGCTGCTTGAGTGGTTGTCGCGAGATGCCTTAGCAACCGCACTTGGCCTTCATTTACCGGGATCCAGGTCGATGGTTGTACTTGGCTGATACTGGCTCCCACAAGAAGATCTCTTTTATTACCGGAAAAGTATTGAATCATCTTTTACAGATTCCTTGACTAAGCGTAATGTTCTTTCATGCACTACTAAATTGTTTGATCCACTTGGTTGGTTATCACCAATTTTGATTACTGATAAAATCTTAATGAAATCTGAATGGTTTTTAAAATTAGTTAGGGATTCTCTATTTTCTGATTCAAAAGCGATCATTTGGAATAATTGGTTTTCTTCACTTCCTATTCTTTCAGAGTTACGGCTTCCTAGATGGATAAGATATACCCCAAATTATAAATTTTCTGAAATCCATGCCTTTACAGATGCTTCTCAAAGAGCTTTTGGAGCTGCGATATATCTCAGAGTTGCAACAGATAATGGTTGTGTCTCAGTGTTAATTTAGTCTAAAAGCAAAGTTGTTCCTATTAAAACTATTAGTATTCCAAGACTGCAACTTTATGCAGCGTTATTGGCTACTCGCATTTCTAAACATTGTCAAGAAATTTTTAATTTGATAGATTCCGCTGTGCATCTTTTGTCAGATTCCATTGACATTTTATGTTGGTTGATAGATCATCCTCCTAGATGGTAAACATTTGTGGCTAATCGGTGCTCAGAAATCATAACTTTACTTCCTAATGGAACTTGACATCAATTCGATCTGCAGATAGTCTTGCAGGTGCAGTGTCAAGAGGTACTGAGTTAATAAAATCAGAGCTTTGGTGGCATGGTCCCTTACAATTATTTAGTTCAAATGAACCATGGTCAGCATCAAGGCCATTACAGTTGCTCAAAGAATCCATAGAAATGAGAAAGATAACTCATCACCCTGAAGACGATGGCGGACGTAGCCTTCGAAACGTCTGTGGAAAACAACCCCTGGACCCGAATTGAAACCCGATAAAATCTTCCTTCAATCTGTACCGTAACCTCCAACCGAACAGGCAACCCACGTTACCTGTTCCAAAATACCTTCAGTACGGGACTTGGTTGATAAATATTCATCTTTGCGTAAGCTTCTAAGAATAACTGCACTCTGCATGAGATTTTTGAAGCTCAAACTTGCTTCTTTGTTAAAATCAGGATACTTTCATTTTTTTTAGACATTTCCATTTTCTAGTTTTTCTTATGATTTTGTTGAAGAAACAGAATATGCATGTTTAATATAGGTTCATCTTGTACAAAAGGCTTATTTTTCTAAAGAAATCTTATGGATTGCTCAAAAAGTTCAACTACCAAAACAGAGTAATCTTCAAAAGTTGTGCCCTATATTCGATGGTTTTTGCCTTCGTGTTGGTGGTAGACTTAAGCACTCTATTCTGAGTGAGTATGAAAAACATCCTCTAATTTTGCCTCACTGTTCTCGCCTAACTTCTCTGATAATTGAACATTATCATCAGATTACTCTCCGTGGAGGAGTTCAATTGACACTTCCTAGTATTAGACGCAAGTTTTGGATACTAGGAGCCAGACAAGCTGTAAAAAAGGTTATTCATAATTGTGTGGCATCTCTTCGTTATTCAGCTTCTCCTCTTTATCAAAAAATGGGTGATATACCGACTATAAGAGTTAGGGTAAATCGACCTTTTCTAAATTCAGGTGTAGATTACTGTGGACCATTTCAAGTTAAACGTTCACCTGGACATGGTTGTAAGTCATACAAAGGATACGTTGCTTTATTCATATGCTTGAGCACGAAAGCTGTTCACTTAGAATTAGTCTCTAGCTATGATTCTTCAAGTTTTATTGCTGCTTTTAAAAGATTTACTTCTCGTAGAGGTCACTATGCAACATTGTTGAGTGATAGAGGTACCAACTTTGTTGGGGCGGACTTAGAATTAAGAAAACTCTTTGACAAAGCTTCAATTCATTGTAATGCCATAGTAGAGTCATTATCCAAGGATGGTACTTCCTGGAAATTCAACCCACCTGCAGCCCCACATTTCGGTGGAATTTGGGAAGCTGCAATTAAATCCACTAAATATCACCTAAAACGGGTCCTTGGATTACGTAGACTAACTTATGAGGAATTTTCTACGCTATTATGTCAAATTGAAGTGTGTCTTAATTCTCGCCCTTTAGTACCACTTACAGATGACATTGCAGATCTACAACCATTGACACCAGCTCATTTTTTAATCGGTTCATCATAATTGCTACTTCCAGAACCTAAAGTTACTGAGGAAAAACTGCCTGTTTTAAAACGTTGGCTGCTGGTGACACAGATGGTCCAGCATTTTTGGGATCGCTGGAGTACTGAGTACTTGCAGAATTTGCAGCAATGATCCAAATGGGCTAAGGAGATGCATTCTTTGGCAGTTGGTGACATAGTTCTATTGAAGAAGGAGCTAACATCACCGACAAAGTGGCCACTTGCTCGCGTCACGGACCTTTATAAAGGCCCTGATGGTCTAATTAGAGTGGCTACCCTGCGTACAGCAACCAGTGTTGTCAAAAGGCCTATTGTTTAATTAATATCTCTCCACCAGCCAAAGACAGATTAATTTCTTTTATACTGTTTTATAATTTATTTTATATTGTTTAAGACTTTTTTGTCTGTGTATTGCTTGTTTGTATATTTCATTGTTCGAAGAACAAGGTGGGCGGAATGTTACGGATTTGAATCCGCGCCCTGGTGGCATGTTCTTGTAGTTCCTGTTGTGACCACTGCATGAGGTGGCACTGTCAGCCTTGCAAAGCGCATGCGCCACTAATGTGCACTGTACGGGCCGTGCGGAGCGCGACACGGCCACTCACTTGCTCAGTGACTACTTGCTTGC
>WURS02047204.1:0-11080 GCA_011762765.2 Rhinocypha anisoptera | reverse complement strand
AATAATAATAATACTATTATTATTATTACAAATAAATAATAATCTAGTGATTGTGTTGATGTGTGTTTCTCTATAGATATATGTATGTATGTGTGTATTGTAATGATGATGACATACAATATCATTAATCTGAATATGTGTAATGATGACACAACGAGGATGATAATGATGATGATAATGGTGTAGAGGGTAGTAGAAGGTCAACCGTGTTTCCGGTTGGGGGTGAGATTTAAGGGTAGAGATAAAGATAAATGGTTTTGGAAGGAAAAAAATTCCAGTGAAATAGGAAAACTGTTAAATATATTTTCTTGTGATTTATATCAATTATTATTTTTATATATATTATAATAATATAAACAATTTTAATTAACTGTAGAGTTTCATGGGTTCTCATAAATTCAAACTTGTAGATAAGTTAACGATTTTGTATCATTATTTTAATTATTCATTTAATTTTTTAAAAATATATTTACCTCACACAGAGAACCGTTAGGCTTAATTTTAATTCGAACAAGCATGTTAGTTCGATAGAGGGCTAAATTTACGTACTTAAAGACTAAACTGAAACGAATCGGAATAAAATTCGAATCATAACACAGAAAGTTAGATTCGAATCGATGATGAATTTGAATTACTACAGTGAAAGTTAGATTCGAATTGGTGATGAATTCGAATCACAACAACGAAAGTTAGATTTGAATCTGTTAAGCACAGTGGAAGTAGAGTAACTCTTGCAGTACAAAAATGTGGGTGGCAGAATACCAAAAAATGGTAGAACATGAACATGAAACATAGAAAACCACGACCATACTTTTCATTAATATATAGGAAATTAATAATTAATTAATTAATTAATATATATTTTTGTATACTCGTGATACCAGGTACCTGAAGCGCTTCAAGAAGATCAACCTAAAGGTACTCAAATCGTGGTGTCGTCAGATCTTGAAGGGTCTCAACTTTCTCCACTCGCGAACCCCTCCCATCATCCACCGTGATCTGAAATGTGACAATATCTTTATCACTGGTACCACTGGTTCGGTCAAGATTGGTGATCTCGGACTGGCCACGCTCAAGAACCGGTCTTTCGCAAAGTCGGTGATTGGCACACCGGAATTCATGGCACCCGAAATGTACGAGGAACACTATGACGAATCAGTCGATGTCTACGCTTTCGGAATGTGTATGCTCGAAATGGCCACCGGAGAGTATCCCTATTCGGAGTGCACTTCACCCGCGCAGATCTACAAAAAGGTTTCCACTGGAGTTCCACCGAACTCTCTTTCCAAGGTGGAAACCTCGGAGGTTAAGCAGATTATTGAGATGTGTATCAAGGTTAAACGAGAGGAGAGACCTACGGTGAAGGAGTTACTTCAGCATGACTTCTTTCAAGAGGACACAGGATTCAAGGTGGAGTTTGTGGCGAGGGATGAAGCGGTGGCTAGTTATGATTCGCAAGTGGAGTTGCGTATCTTTGTCACCGATGCCAAGAAGAGGAAGGAGAAGTACAAGCAGAATGAGGCGTTGCAGTTTGGATTCAATTTTGACAAGGAATCCGTGGATGATGTCACCAAGGCTTTGGTTAGTGTTGTTTGGTTCTTTTTGTTGTTGGTGAAATCGTTTTTTGCCAGTAGTTTTTGTGTTCTTTTATAGCAAGTAGTTAAATGGGAATAAATATTTTGGTTAGTATAATTATTATTTGCAAATATAATGTGCATTATAATGCAAATGGTCAGTAGATTAAAAAACTATAATGTCAGTATTTTTGGTCAGTTAGAAAATCAAACTCTGGTCAGTATTTTCTGTAAAATGTCAATTTTAATTGTAAATTGTCAGTATTTTACCAATATGTTGATCAGATTTAAAAAAAGTTATTTTGGTTAGTAAACGAAAATTAATTTACTTTAAATCATGATCACTTACCTTAAATACTGATTTAACCCTTTCGATCCTGAAGGCGCTATCGGGACGTATCTGTCCCGCTCATTCCATTAGCAATATAAGGCTTATTTGGATCGAAAAGGTTAATTCTGATAACTTGAATTTGAAAAATCATTACTTTAAAATTACTAGCAAGAAAAATTTGTTCTATTTTTGTTTGTTTTTTTCAAGTCATATATCTTCTAAATAAATCTTCTTTTTTTTGGTAATCAGGTTGAAACCGGCTTTCTCGCGGAGGAGGACGTTCGAATTGTTTCGTTGTTGATCAAAAATCAGATCTCACTGTTGCTCAAGGACCGACAGAATTTGCTGTTAACCCAAAAGATGCAGATCGATGCCACCGAGCACCCGGAAACCAGTGCCCAGGCGAACAGTCGGTTTGAGATGATCCAGAAACAGCAGAAACAGTACCGACATACGGAGATTCCGGTTAATATGATGGAGGAAACGGTGGCTGTGTTTGCCGCCGGGCCTAATGGTTAGTTTTGGGTAGAAGGGTGACCCCTTTCATCAATAACGTATCTCTCTCTCTCTCTCTCTCTCTCTCTTGTTGTAGAAGGTTCCCCGGAGAACACGGTTTACAATAACCCCTCTGCGGCGTGTTCCGCAGCGAATTCCACCGTTAATCTTGTGGTACACGACTTAGTGGCCACTAATAATTCTAATACTACGAATAATAATAATCAACAACAACAATTACCGGTTACGTCATCAACTGTGCCACCATGTACCGTAAACTCGGCCAGTTCTTCAGCGGCTCAGTCCACGGTTTCAATGGCCTCCTCTGCTACCCTTGGTACTACTTCGGTGGCCTCTTCTACTGTTTCGATGCCTCCTGAGACTTCCGGTCCGATTGATCAGATACCCAACTCGTCCTCGGTTTCGCCAGGTTCCGAAGTTACGGCCATTTCATCATCCGAACAACCGAACTCACTGGAACCAGCAGTTTCTCAGTCCAGTTCATCAAGCACTCCCACCAGTAGTAGTGAGGTAATTATATCACTCGCTAGGTCTCTCTCTCTCTCTTTCTCTTTTCCTCCCTTTCTCTACCTCTCTCTCTCTCTCCCCTTTCATTATTTCTCTTGTCTTTGCTTATAAATATATATATTATTGTATGTCTGTCTGGACGCGTTCTTAACAATTCTCGTGTCTCTCTCTTTTTCTCTCTCTCTCGCTCTTTCTACTCTTTTCTCTCTTTCTCTCTCTCTCTCACTCTTGTGAATCGTCTTGTGTGTGATTGTGATTGATAGTCATCAACATCAACATTATCATCATCGACAACTCTCACCTCGACCGCAACAATTAGCAACAACAACAACAAGCCTTCGGTATTATCGGTGACCGGAGGTCAAACTTCGGGGACCTCGAATAATCCCGCGGCACCATCGACACCACCCGTGATTGCATCATCAGCATCAACAACAGTAGCAACAATGGGAGTCATTGGCACCACTTCCGGTACTTCACGTCCACCTTCACCTCCACTTCCGGCGGAGACAACTCAACCCCCTCAGTTTGTCTTACCACCCCCCATCACCACTTCTGCTGCTTCTCTGGTAACTGTTTATGTTTTTTATATATCTATACTATTCTATCTTCTTTCTTTATATCTGTTCTTCACTCTTTTCTTTGGTTTTTGCTTTTTTTGGTTTCCCTTCTCTCAATATCAATCTCCCCGAAAAGTTGATTTTGAATGAATTTTTTTTTCGTTTGGATTTTATTAAAGTTATCTCTTTCTCCCCTTTACCCCTCCCTCTATCTAAAGGTTCCCCCGGTATCGACCGCTCAGACCTCTGCCAGTGTTTCGAAACAACCACTTGCTCCGTCCGCTTCGTTGCCCGCCTCTTCGGTTAAGGTGAACACCACCAAGAGTAAGTGTTGTTGTTGTTATTGGCTTGTTTCGAGTTTATTCTTTTTTTACTTAAAAAATTACGATTTTTCTAAAATTGTCCTCGAATTTTGTAAATTGATTACTTTATTGGCTTGAAAGTGTGACACGCCATCTATATGTTTTCAATTGAACTAACTCTCAATTTTGTCGCACTTTTATGCCAATCTCTTCTTGGATAAAATTTGCAAAATTAAATATTCAAGTATTTATATGTGTAAATTCGCAATTTTATTAAGTTTTATATTGAAATAATTTTTCGATTTTGTAAAGTTTTATTTTGATAAGTGAATACTGATTGATCTTTGTTTGTTTGTTGCGTTGTAGAATTGGAACAAGATCTCGAGAAGACACTCCACTCGAACATCTCGCATAATATCCAAGCGAATCTCCTCGAATCAAAGTTGACGGAGATCTTTGCACCGACCTCCTCGGGAACCGCAACCCCAGCTGCGCATGTGCTGCAGAACTCGAGCTCGCAGCACCACCCACCGGCAGCGGCTCAGGTGGCCAGTCAGCTTAATGCTCATCTCATTACGGAGAAGAATGCCACTTCCGGTTCTGGTGGAGTTCCGCCGCAAAGTCAAGCTCCGCCCACTAATATCCACTCTGCACCCAACGATTCGAAGAGTCGTCCCGGTTCCCAGGGGAACGAGGATAATTCGTTGCAACTGTTGAAACAGGCAGCCTCTGCTGTGGTGGCACAGACCCAACAACATCCGCCACAACCGGTTGTCGTTGCTCCAGTGGCGGTGGCACCAGAGGTGAAACCAGTGAAGGCTTCCTCACCTCCGGCACCAGTTTCGGTTTCGGTACCAACTTCGGTTCCAGCACCCGTGACTTCGACGACTTCTACCAGTTCTGCTATTTCGCTGGAGCAATCTCTTGCCAGTATTATCGCACCAACCAAGTCGAAACCGGCGCCACCGTCCAGTTTGGTTCCACCAGATTCGAACGGTAGCCCAGCTCGTCGTGGATCTCGGTTCTCGGTGACTCCCGTTGCGGAGTCTTCCCTTTCGAAGTCACCCTCGCCTGATCACACACTGAGTGCGGCTACAGCTTGTCCCATTGTAGTGGTTGATTCGAATGTTCAGACCAGTTTGTCTCCACCGCCACCGCAGTCAATTTCGCCTACTCCGTCGGAGGTTCTAACTGAACCTACGGGACAACCGAAAAAGTTGTCCCGTTTTACCGTTACTCCCTGTGAAGTTCCTCCCGCCATTAGCACGTGTGCTACCATCACCGAGGGTTCTGCTTCCGATGTGGCAGGGGCCAATTTTAAGGACTCCTACTCGCAAACCTCGCCCATTCTTCTCAAGGTAAACCTACTTTTGTACCAGAATAACAGAGTTGCCAATAAAACAAATGAGCAATTCACAAAGAACGTGACTAATGTATTTTACTCATAGACTTGACTGCTGGCTTTGGTTTACTCTTTGCCTAGCCAGATCTTTTGTACTAGAAATAGTTAAATTGTCACGTAGTTTGTGAATTTCTCATTTATGTTTTATTTGTTACTATGGGTAGTACAGTATTCATTCCGATATCCGAACTGAATCATTTTTGAGACTTGAGAGTAGTTCAGATAAAGGGAAGAAGTTTGGATATTGAAGGGTTTTAATTAATTAGGGACTTATAAATTATGATGATTTTTAAATCACCAAAAACTTTAAATATGACTTAAACTTTTCTTTTTGCTAATAATGTTTTTACTGATCAGAATAAATAAGTTATATTCAAATTAGAGTGTCAAAAAATAATTTAGATGTTTTGGTTATTTTGCTACTTATATTATTTGAATTATGAATTGTTAAGTCAACTTTTCAATCAGTCAGTTTGGATATGGGGATTTAGATAAAGGGTGAGAAAACTGTTGATTTTAATAACTTATGTGTTTAATTTGGTAGGATGACTCGGTGAACACCAGTCTGGACGCAGCGGTACCCGCATCAACCGGTGAGGTGATTCACTCGGATTCGAAGAATTCGATCAGTTCCAGTTCCTACGAGAGTGCCTCGGAAGCCTTGTCGGAAACGGAAATTCCCACTCGTCTGGTGAATGGACCAGTTGAAGCGACCCAACCATCACAGCAACCGCCAGCAGCACTGGAGGATGACTTCGAGGATGATGGTCATCACTCGGACGGGTGTTTCTCGAACACCAATTCGGGTCCACCCGATACGACCAGTCCCGAGATGACCAACTCGACCAATGATTCAAGCTATCACACCTATCCCTATGTCAGTATCATGAGGAGGTATGCCTCGGCTTTGGATCTTTCCAAACCGATCGAATTGGAGGATGGAACTAAGGTTCCAGCTAATAGTGCTGCTGGTTCCGGGCCTATGGTGCCTACTTCCAACGCCAATGAGGTGGCGGCTAACTTGAGTGAAGTCGCCTCTGGCAACAATGAGGTGTTGCAACAGTATCTCACCAGTAAGTTTGACTTTTTTTTGTTTGGTTCGGTGTTTAAGTTTAACTTATGGCTATATGACTTTAAAAACTAAACCAGTATTTTTGTACGGGAACTTAAAACTTAAAACTTAAAACCTAACCAAGTGTTGAATTTGGTGAATGTATATTCTAAAAGAATTATTACCTTTACCTACACAGACTATCCAGTGGGACTCGAAGAACACGAACAACCACCCGAATCGGGAAGTCAAAAGCCATCGGGTCCACTGGCCAAGGTGGCAGTGACCCAAACTAGCTCGTTGCCTTCCTCGCGTCGACCTTCGACCAATCTGAATCCAGTTCGAGTCTACATCCGGATCCCTGTCAAGGAGGTATCGTGTCAGACCGAATTCCACCCCGAAGTGGTCTCCTCGTACACGGAAACCGTCGGCACGCAGACTGAGACGTGCGAGGTGGGAACCCTAACCGAAACGGTCAGTCTGGCGCAGCTCTCTGCCAAGGAGCAACAGATTCTGCTGCAACAAGCCGTGCATCACGTGTTGCTTGGATTGCAACAAAACATGGGTCTCTTTGCCGCTGGGTTTGGCTCGACGCCAAGCTCGACCTTCGAGCGAGTGCCACTGAAAAACACTCGGTCGGTGTCACTGGACAACGGACACACCAATGCACAGTTTCTCAAGCAACTGCAGGAGCAACGAGAGCAGATTGTCGCGGCGCAACAGAGTCACCGGCAAGCCGATCAGTCGTCTTCACCACTGCCACCCCCACCACCAACGGAGTCTAGCTCGGGTCAAAGTTCAACTAGTCAACCAGTGACCACCGCTCCATCATCGCAGCCACCGTCACCCGCCAAAACGCCGGGAAGTAGTAGTAGTAGCAACGCGGTGAACTGCCAACCAGCTCAACCGGAAACGGTAAGCATATTTGCTTCTGTAAATGCGATTGAATAGATTTTGTAAATATATTTTCAAAATAATGCACTGCTTTTTCAAATTTCTTTATTTGTAAATATATTTGCAACAGTTTACAAATATATTTGCAGCTCACTCTGTGCGTGATAGTTGCTAATAATTCTTGTAACGTATTCTTTAGACTCAAAGCAACCTGGAACCTGACCCGAATTCGTTGGATCAAGAATTTGACCATTTGGTACGAAGGTGAGGGTGTTTTCTCGGTGTTAAATTATTAACGCAAACTAACTTGATTTTACTAATATCCAGACACGAGGAGGAACGCAAAGTGATGGAAGAAAGGCAGTTGCTTGAGATTCAAGCACTGCAACAGTGGCAACAGGTCTCCTCGTCGCCAATCACCAAAGTGGCACCGGTGATTGACTTTCCCGCTACCGTCACGCCTACCGCTATACCACCAAGTACAATATCGGCGAAACCACCGGTTAGTCAACCACCTCGAACCACGACAACAGGCTCGGGTAACAGTAGTCCGACCTCTTCGGGCAGTCGCAGCACGGCACCACCCACCGCAAAGGTTCAGCTCTTCAACGACGAGGTGATGTTGCGAATGTTGCAAAACTTCACCCTGAACACCTCGCAGCACAGTGGCGGAGGACAGGGTCTTTCGAGCAACCCGCAGCAGCCGACACCGGCGCCGACGATCTCGTTGAACCAGATTCGTGAGGAACAAACCCGGCGGATTCTATACGGCACCAATTCGCCTTCACCGCCGGGTGTAAACGGACCTCATCAGCCGGTTACGGGTCCAGTTAACCCAACCTCACCCTCCTCGATTCGAAGGTCTTCGAGTTTGACCAATGCGGTGGCGTATGGAGCCGCAGCGGGTGTGCCACCGGGAAACCCGAGACCAGTACCGACACAACCCTCGGTACCTACCAACACCACTACTACTGCTAGTAGTAGACCTTCCGGTTTAGTGGCACCGGCCACTTCCGGTTTGCATCACAGCGCCAGCACTTCGCAGCTTCGAAACCAGTTCTACCCGACATCAACAAGCAGCACAATATCATCACAATCACCTTCACCGACTACAACGGCAACAACAACCGCAATAACCAGACCCGGCTCCACACCAGTGTCACATTCCGCCACCACTTCCGCTTCCGCCAGTCAGCCACCTCTGTGACTTACATAAAAAAAAGTATCATTGTTGATGATGAATCCCTCACCTTCATAAATCTGGAAATCTCTACTTAGTCACATTCAGTCGATATCTCTCTCTTTCTCTCTCTATTTAAACAATCCCACTTTATTCTTCTCTTTTTCACTCGCATTCTCTCAAACAGTCCCACTTTGGCTATTCTTTCACTTCTTTCTCCCTCTTTCTTTCTTAACAGTCCCACTTTGCTTTTCTCTCTCTCTCTCTTTCAGTTTTAACCTTAGCATATTTATTATTGCATTTCACATCATCATCTTCACATCATCGCATGACACTCATTTCTATATCACTACTACTACCATTTTATATTACAAAAAACGATGTCTGTGTGATCTTATATTTACCATTTTTTGTGAAAGGTGTCTCATTTTATTGTCATTACTATTACTTTTTTATTTTTACACACATTTTCTCATGGCCACATCTCTCTCTCTCTCTCTCTCTCTCTCTCTCTCTCTAAGATCCCTTTTTCCTCTTCAAAAATTTGACGAGATTTTCAATCTCAACTACATTTTTCTCCCCCTTGCATTCGAATCGAATTTGAAGAAATTCGATTAAGCCCCGCCTATTTCTCTCTCTCAATGAGTATCGCCGTATAAGATACGATACTTTCAAACTAATTATTTTCTCTTTCTCTCTCTCTCTTTTCTTTATATATTATATTATATTCAAATATGTTCAATTATTATTATTATTATTATTTGTCTACATACAAAGCACTGTGATCGAATCTCTCTCTCTCTTACCACATACACTCTATTGGATACCTTTTGTATCTCTCTCTTTCTCTCATCTTAACTCTTGATGGAATGATATGTTCGATTTTGTGTGTCATCAATATATACCACTATTAATTATGAATTGATTAATGATCAATTCATTTATTATATTATATTATTATTCATTTATAACTGTGACATGAACATCTTACAAAATCTCTCTCACTCTCTCTCACTTTCGTTCTTTCACTCCATCTTGGTCATTCACTCTCTTTCACTTTTTCTTTTTTTTGTAATTTTTAATTCTTGATTTTATTATTATTTTATTTGATTTTAATTTTAATTTTTTCTCTCTTTCTCTTTCTAAAATAAAATAATTTTTTTGTCGATTTAAGAAAAGTGGACGCATTTCAAACTAAAGTTGGAGTCAATTCGATTCGGTATAACTTTTGAACGTTTATTTTAAAAAAATTCGATTCGAATTTTTGCCTCTAATTTAATTCTATCTCGTTCTATTCTACTTGAGTTCTTATCTCACCAGATGGCGTTACTGTTTTAATAATTTAAAATTATTAATTTTAGTGAACTTTAGCAAAAAATTTTAGTGGTTTTTTATAAGTTTTTTTTAGATTACAAGAGATTATCAGCTAAGATTAGATCTTAGTGGGTATTTTGCCACCAACGTTTTTGTAATATAAAAGTTACTTCCACTGTGCTTAAGCAATTCGAATCTAACTTTCACTGTTGGTGATTCGAATTCATCACCGATTCGAATCTAACTTTCACTGTTGGTGATTTGAATTCATGTGCAATACGTCATCTATGAGAAACCCTTGTGGCACGTAGTGGTGAGTGTGTGTGGTCAACGAGCATGTGACTCATCACAACGTCACTCGACACTCACTTTGGTCAACGCTTATGCCACCTCATCACACCATCACCTCCTTATCTTCTTCTCACTCTCTAACAAAGCAGAGGAAGAGAGAGAGAGAGAGAGAGAGACCGTACGCGCCACCTCATCAGATCATCATCACCTTATCTTCTTTTCCCTCTTCTCTTTCTATTGTGTGTTTGTCTTTTGCTCTGCCACCAAGCCACTATTCAATTCATCATCTCTGTCTCTGGATTCAAAGCTAAGTAACTCTATTAATTTTTGTTGTTTAGAATTTAGATCTATATATTTATTATTATTAAAATGAGGCCAGTTTTTTCCCCCAGAAATTACCGGAGATTCGAATATTTTACGCTTTTAAAACAATAATCAACAATGCACATAAACGAGTTGACAGTATGGGCGATCGAGTTTGAATCACACCGGAAATCAAATCTTCACTATCAGTACGGATTAGTCGATCAAGATTTGGCTTCTCAGGCTCAGCTTGGCACCAAGGTCACTCCTAAAAAGTACTCTCACTCTTTACCGATAAATGGACTATTGTGGCATCGCTCAGAGGTAATTTTCGCCCTAGTTTTGGTTTTGAGTTAAACTGTCAAATTTAAAAAAGCTAGAATCGAGTCATAACAGAAAAGGTTAGATTCGAATCGGTTTAAGAATTCTAATCATAATAATTAAAGTTTGATTCGAATTGAGTAAGAGTTCGAATCTTATTGTGTATGCGCAATAAGTGTGGCAGAACATTAATATGAATATATAGAATATTTTTTACGCTTAAACCAAACTTTGAAACAAAATAACCTAATATGTATCATTTTTCAATTGCAGGTGGCATATGTAGACATACTTTAATTACGTAAGCAAAAAAACGTGGTTTTGGACCCTTCCCCCTTTGGTGAGCTGTTAGAATAGACCAATCTTTTCCCCCTCCCCCTTCAAATCTTTTACTTGAGAAAATCATTTTTCACATTTATTTAAAAACTAATTTTCAATTGCAAAAAAACAAAGTAATACTGTGAGGGACTTCAGCAGAACCCTCATCCAGTCAATTTTCTTTAATACTGACAATAGTCAATATGGGCTAATCAA
>WURS02047195.1:0-11081 GCA_011762765.2 Rhinocypha anisoptera | reverse complement strand
CGGTGAAGACTCCGGCCAAACCCAAGCTGAGTGATTTTTCGGGTATCACATCTTCGTGGGAAACCACAGGCGGTAGAGGAAAAGGAACCTTTATGTGTAAATTTCCACACGCCGTGGGCTTAGTACTAGGTGAGCTCAACCCTCACTTAACATATCAACCTTCGGGTTGAATACTGTAGATTTTTTACCTTTTATAAATATATTTTATTTATGTATCTTGAGGGGAATACATTATCAAAACACTAAGGAGGCTATGGCCTCAACGGGTTCGTATTTATATCTGAAGAAAATCCTACGAAAATTTTATTCTAATCTGAAAGTTCAGGAACAGCATCCGAAACTTCGGAGAAAGGGAACTCCGGAAAGAGCAAGTCAGCTCTCACGGAATCAACTCTTCCGGAAACCTTGCTGATTTTTCAACAATAGATCTTGCCTGCCGAGATATGTCATTATCGAACTGCCAATTATGTTTTCAAGGACATCACATGTATTGACTGCGAGGGAGATAGGCCTGTAATTACTGGGTTCTTCCTTATTGACTCTACTAAATATAGGATGTTCTAGAGGCTGCTCTACTGTCATCGGACATTAAGTGATCTTCTGAGAATTTCTTCAACACAATCATTAGATAAGGTGAATTTATATGCAAGTTCTTTGTAAACGAGTTAAGGAATTCCACTGAATTCTAGAGTTGTATGGGGATGACGATTTCAGCAGACATTCTTAGCCGTTCAATGAGGTGTCAGTCAAGGTATCGGTTAGGAGTAATTGAAGCTTCGTTGATGATGTAGCCTTGCTACGAAACCCTTGGTCGTGGGAAATGAATTATCATGTGGAAACTGCAAAGTTACTTTAATTACTCTTAGTATGTTGGACTTCCACAAAGTTACGCCTGAAACCGTATCGTAAGGTATCGGTTGTTGAAAAAGAATAATTAATGTCTCATTCGTATTTTGTGAAGAATTATTAAATAATCTGTGAACGGGTGAGATAAAAATATTATAATTGGATATGCTGCTGATTGCCATGATCAATTTATCGCTTACCAGTGAATTTACAATCGCCTTATTGTCCTAAACCTTCCTGAAATAATACCTAAACTATTTTTTGGCTATCGCGGTTATAATACTATTTTTCGGTCTGTTGGTAAATGCGGTATAAATCGCTTATTACAGATAGAAATTGTTTATTATGTAGTTCAGTTCAAGGAAAAATGCGTCATTTTACTATTTACTTTTGAGCTAACGATCGAGTTTGTAACTGCACTGAAATATCTCCCCGGCTATATTTACTCCATCATTTACCACTGAGGTTAGTTACATCAGTCCGAGGGTCGGTTGTCAATAGTTCTTTATTTTTTTCTTGTTGTTCTCTGATTATATTACGTATTGGTAGCTCTACTGTTGTGCATGCATTCCACTTTATTTGGCCGATATCTTTGTCGCACAGACGTCATATTGGTGTATTCTCCTCTATTTCCTCTACTATCACTCTTGACAGGTCCGATATTTCACATAGTACGTTCAACCCATCTGGTTCTCGGTTTCCTAAGTTTGTTCCATAATAACTTTGACCCCTTCCATTCCTCTGTATGCTCATTCGTTCCTTCCTTCATCCGTCAATTTTATCTGCAGCACAAGCCTCCAGGACCAAGATATTTTGAAGGCCGCTATTCTCCTCACGTCCGCGACCCACATGTACGTACGATCCACGTTACATTGGCACACTCCAGCTATCACACATAAATTGTGTGTCCCGCGACTTGAAATGCAACGGCGGCGTGGGAATGGCATTTGCGTTTTGTTGTCCGATCCCCGGGCGCTCGTGTGAGTGCCGGCGAGAGAGATGCCCGGAAATGAGTCCTCGGAAGAGGAGGAGCACGGAGCAATCAATGAACTGTCGAAAATGAGGAAAATTAATTATAATAAGGGAAAAAATACATAAAGAATGTAATTCAAACGTGATCACGCACAAAATCCGTCCCATTACAGACTTCTCAGTGAGATACCACGGGAAAAAATCGCACATCGCAAGCGGAATATGTCGGCAGTTCTTCGCCCCTTCGCGGTCGGAACCCTAGAGGGCGGTCTTTTCCACGAGAGGGCGGTTGGCGGGGGTTAAGGGGTCATTTGGATCACACGGGTCCCGTCCTTCGCGACACGGCTCCACCCCCCGTGTTCATATGTGGTAGGGGTCCACCCCATATCCCTCCAGAGTTTTCACACTGCCTTGGACAAACACTCCTCGCACCGCGGAAGGGGAGAGATGGGAGGCGGGGGGGGGTTGCTGGTTATAATCTTGGTCCACCATCTCTCTCCCCCTTACGCTCCTACCCTCGCCACCTCCCCCTCTCCTCTCCGCCACTCCTCTAACAGCCGTGCTTTCTCTTCGTCTTCCTCCCTGCCATCTTCTCTCCAAACACTCCCATCTTTCCTCCACTCTCTTTCTCACACCCTTCCGAACTAAGCCCCACCTCTCTATGCTCTTCCCCCAGCCATGCCCGCTGTCCCTTAACTCACCGTTTGATGGTCGCTCGCAGATGTTCTGCCGCGATAAGGGGACGGGAGTATGAATGAAGGACAGCGAGAGAGGAGAAAGGAGGAAGAGGGGAGGGTTGGTTATAAAGTGTTACTTACTGCCATTACGCCCGACCCCTTTTTTTCCTTGCTCAATCCACTTTGCGAACCGAGAGCGCGGCACTTGGCGGGCCGTCGGTACCCACGCTCCTTTTCAAACTTCTCCTCCTCCCCAGTCTGTTCACTTTTTTTGCGATCGCCCCTCTTTTTATTTCCTCTCTCCCACAGAGAGAGAGAGAGTGAGACGGAGTATCCGTCGGGGCGGCACCGTCTGAAAGCGTCCGCGGGGTCGTATCGCGACGGCTACGAATTTTTTCCTCGCCTCTCTCTTTTCCGATCACCCCCCTCCCTCACTTCTCCCTCCCTCTCTCTCTCTCTCTATTTCGACTCTTAGAATGTGTGCATCGACCTTGATCCTGTTGAGGAAGGAGAGATTCGGTCGCGAAGACGTAGTGGGGGTCGTCTTCGACTTTTTAAGGGGCAAATCCGTCCGGCCTCTGGGAAACGGGTCTCCTCGGTCTCGATCGGCTCCGCGGGAGGAGACGTCGCGCCGAAAATGATAGGGGGAGAGAGGGAGAATGAGAAGCCGAGCGGAGGAGAGAGAGGTCGCCGCGATATTAGAAAAGGCAGATGGATAATCCGTGAGAGGCGGAGGTATGCACGTATGAATCGCCAGCGTCGGAAATCCAGCTTCATTGGAGATACTAAATTGTTCGAGGCGGATCAACGTTTCCGTTCCAGCCTCCGGGCCTCTCGTCACCTCCTCTCGCCTCGCTTCCCAGTTGTTTTCCTCCGCCATTTCATCCGTCCTCGGTACCCGGGGGTGCATGTATCCAGGGTATCGAAATACTTGGTGACGTGATTGGTTGGGCTGCAAGGATTTCAAAGATAAGGCGAGTCCGAAAAACAAGTGCAGGCGGTGTTGCGTCGCTAACTGCATTGCTGTAGGATCGACGCGCGGGCGGGTTACAGGAAGGTTTCCCCAGAGCATAGTCATTGAGGCGTGATCGTTAGATTTTATCTGTTCTTATAATCTCATTTCCTATGTGTATAGATACAGGCACCGCCAAGGAAACACAAACAGTCCGATATGCGACTCCGTCTAATGTGCGCCGAAGGTTGTGCTTTTGGGTTAGAGCAGGAGAGAGAGAGGGAAAGAGTGCTGGGAGAGAGACGGAAACATAAAATGCCACCCGCGATGGCGACAAAGGGATCGAGGGAAAAGAATAATCCGTTTATGGGAGCGCCACAACAAACACGAAAAGCGCGATCTCTATTTAACGCTCGCAAAGCGGCCATTATAACTTACAACATCCTCCGCGCATGTGTGGGAGACGTATTAGCTGAGACCCATGAAGCCAGAGTCTAGATTAGGGAGAATCCGATGAAAACTAGTCAAATTAATTTTTCTAGAGTAACCACATGTATCCATACATTATGCGATGAGTTTCGATCACTTGGTGAGTTGCTGTACATACCTTTTATGATATGTAATAAACCGGTGGAAGAAGATTTTTTGATAAACGCCAGAAATTACATCTTTTCCTTTTCGGTTACAGATAAATTCACTGTTCTTTTCATTTCAGTCTAAAGATACCCATCCTTTTGCTGTCTCTGCCTCACTTCCCCAACAACCTACCCTTTATTAGTTTTCCATAACCTCTTGGGTATGTCATTCCGAAAATATTTTCTGCTATCTTCGGATTTCTCGCAGCAACTGCTCGCCTCCCATACCATTCCCAGCACTATTCGATTGTTTTATTATCGTTTACGCTATTTTCTCCGTCCTTCGACACGCCCACATCTCATAAGCTTCACATCTAAGCTCTTCTTTTTTATGAATTAATTCAATGGTATCAGGCTCAATTTTTATGGAACTTTATGATGAAGAAATACAACAAAACTTTGTACATCCACAAATTTAATTAAAACCACCGGTTTCGTCGAACGGTCGACATCATCAGGTGATCATGTCGACTGCTCGCGACCCCTTGATGATGTCGACTGCTCGAAGAAACCGGTCCTTTCAATTAGCTTTGCGGACGTACAAATTTTTGTCGTATTTCCTCATCTCCTCTCTCGAGAACTACGTTTCGGACGAGTAAAGCGGCACAGTGCTTCAGAATATGCTTTTTCACTGACCTTTACCTTTCGCCTTTAATTGAGATTCCCGTCAGCAACTCCTTTTTTTTCGTAATTGCATCTTTTGCTACCGCGATTCTTCTCCTTCTGCAATTCTCGTCCTTTCCGCTGTGTCCGTTTCCTGCTTTTAATTCTTTTCCCTTTATGTTCGTAAAATATCCCCGGATGTTTTCGAGTGAGGTTAAGCATGAGGGCCAGGCGGACGAAGACTCTGCCAAATACTTCCTCTCTCTCGTGAAGTGCGAAGAGGTGGTATCGCGTCGGAATGCCCGATGGTGGTAGCAGGTGCGGAAGGAACGATTAGGTAGGACGAAGGGCGGCCGGAGTTTGAAAGAGGACTCTCCCTTCACCTTGCGTCGAGGTGAGCACGGGAGGGATGGAGTGGGAGATAATAAGCACGGCGAAAATGCGTGCTCCGGCCGTTTTGGAATTAAAATCTCGCGTGGTCGCTCATCCTATTAATTTCCTCGAGATATTTGCCCTGGCACGATGTTTTCTTTATATTTTCGTCGAAATTGAAATATATAAATATATATATATTTGGCACATTTATTGACCAGTTATTCTCTTTGTCTTTAGATATTTGATCTCTTTTCTGAAAAGAGCTCTACAAAAATGATTTATCTTTTTCATCGTAATCAGTGATTTATCTATATAAAGTTCGATACAGTTGCGGTAATAACTTTGTGGAAGTCATTCATTGTAGGGAATTTTGAAGATTTAACTTTGATATTTCCACATAAAGATTTATTTGGTCCGACCATGGTTTCGTTTCATAGTACAATTAATTAAGGCTTTGATTAATAAGACCTTGATAATGTTTCTACGCAACGAAACCATGGTCGGGTCAAATAAATCTTTATCTGTATATAGAAAAGTTAATTTTTCTAAATACCCTGATATATAAAGTTAACAGTTACAGGCGAGACGTGGTGGAAGGAATCCATAACAATGAATGAAGGAGCACTTTTCCACAAATAAATATATACTTTAATGCGTACTTTCGGCTACTTATCCCGTACCTTAGTAGCCAATAGTCAGTAGTCCTGTACCAGAAGCTGGCTAAGTAACCGAAACGAGCGTTATACGCATCAGCGTATATATTTTTTATGGAAAAGTGCTTCTTCATTTATCGTTATTGATTTGTTTCATTTTATTGGCGTTTTTCGAGTATTTTTCACTACTTTGCACGATAGAAAATCGCCTCTCATCTTTTATTTCGTGTCCTTCTCTCGATGGATTCGTAAAACATTGGGTTGAGCATTCCACTACGTGCCCTCAGGGTACCAGGTTGTAAAGTTGTTGATTTCTCTGGATAACTGCAGCTTCACCCAACCCGTAAAATTATCTGCATAAAAAAACTGAATACGGCCTAACTACTCAGTTCTAAATTTTTAAGAACTAGGGATTATAAATCCGTGCACCTATTTCCCTACCCTATCAAAGCGTTTCACTTGTCATTTATTCTGGTACAGTTTTCACATTTCATTTCCAATTGTGACTGCATGTATGCTGTTATTTTTGTCTCTGGGGAACGTTCGGCATGATACTTGCACCAGATACACGACGAGAATAAAAGTTGTCAGCAACAGAATCCTGTATTTTTTCGTGGGCTTCGCAAAAAAATATATCTTATATTTGAACGTCCTGTTTCCCTCTTTTATGATTTATGACATACTTCCTGATGGATGCTCCATTATTAATGTGCTTATAATTGTGATATAGCGCTTCGCCGGGCCTGCGACAGTTTATCTTGATGCGCGCTTTTTTTACGGATGTCGTGATGATGAGAACTCACGGAAGAGACCGGCGTTTGCCAAGAAGCGTTTACCTTGGTAGAAAAATGGGCTAAATTGACTACAAATAGGAAATTAAAAGAACTTCCTAACAGCAAATGCGCCTTTTTCTACTAAACTGTGGAAATGTCTCGGTTTATTGAGATAAGAATTTAATTCTCAGTCAAATGTTTGCTACAGTATAACAGGGGTGTTAGTTTTAATGACAGAAACAATGTTTTCGCTCTCTAGAATGTGTTTCCTTCGAGGCACGGCCTTCCCACTGGCTTTCTAATTCAAAAGTTTGCAAGATCGATGTGATTAATTGAAGATTTGTGTACTTTGTTCATAAACTCGCGAGCCAATAACAATTTGACTGATTCATTAACAGCATCGACTTATGAGATCATAGATCGGAAAATTAATTACATACCCACGCTTGCTAATCTCTCGGTGTTTTGTGGCAAGTCATTCCCTTCTCCCGACGTCACGAGCTCCTTTCTTCCGCCACCTGCTCCTTGGTGATGCTCGTTTCCACCTATCTCTCTCACCGGCTTTCGCAATCTTCATTTTAATCGCCTCGGATAAGATTATTTAATTTTTCTCCATAAACATGGGCTCGTATTTTAATTACTTATGCATAAGCTTTGATATTTAGGACGATATCGCTAAGCTATGTAGTAAGTATTGGATTTCAATCTGGCAATTTAAAAAAAATACCAGACCCCATTATTTTATCAAGATTTTTGTTACACTTTCTATAGGTCATCCGACTTAGACATTTTAAAAAGTGATTATGTGAGTACATTATGTAAGTTAATGTGAACACAAGTATAGGTGCAGACGAAAAGTATGGTGATATTAGTGTTGTTTTACCCCTTTCCTTATTACACATGTTAGTCAATGTGTGTGTTTCTTCGCAATTTGACTGGTTTCTCTGTTTTAATGTGTGCCGATGTGTATGAATATATATATATATATATATGAGACTACACTGGCAGATGCACCTGAGAAACATAGAACACAAATAAAAGAACACACAGGGAATTTTCGGTGGTTGAAGCACAACTTTTTCTTAGGGATCGAAGAAGAACACATCCATCTAAGAAAAAAGTGTGCTTCGACCACCGAAAATTCGGATCTAAGTGTAAGTGTTTTATCTGTGTTTTATGTTTCTCGTGTGCTTCTGCAAGTGTAGTTATATCCGCAAGTGTGTACTCCCCTTCGTATTGGATATATATATATGTGTAAATATATATATATATATATATATATTTGGCACATACATAAACATAGATGATAATAGAGAGAAAGACAGAAACAAAAAGGACACTCACAGTATTGGGTCGTACGTTTCGGCAGGTGAGCCTGCCGTTCAGGAGAGAATGCTTCTCTCCTGAACGGACGAAGGTGGTGGTGCTACCGAAAATTCTTCACCACTGTGAGTTTTTTTCTTTTTGTGTCCTGTGTCTCTATACGTCCTACTAGTGTTAGAATCTATATATATGATGAAGGAACCGAGAACAATGAAACATAGACGCAAATAAATAAAAGACGGAACACTCACTTCTTGAATTTTCGAGGGTTAGCTCTTCGTCAGTGAAGGAGAAAGAATCTCTCCGTTCAAGAATCTTCGTTCATCATATACAAGTGTTCATCTGAGTTTTTCGCAAGAATATATATATATACACACACACACATTCATACAGAAAGAACCGTCATATTCAGCAAGTAACTCCATCTATTGGCGGCCGAAGCCACTCTGGAAAATGCTGAACTCATATTTACACGGCACAATCCTGTGTGATAAGAGAGTTCTCGGTGGTTAAAGCAGGCCTCGACCATCAATTGGGGAAGTCCGGTGTTCGAGTCCCGACTAAAGACGAAACTTATTGTCATATCAATTTTTCGGTTTCCATCTAATATTTTCTACCACTCATTGTATTCGTCCTTTTATGTGTTCCCTTTCCTTATTTCCTATTATTTGAATGTGTGTGTAGGTAAATATATGTATGTATATGCATTTCATGTGAGCGGCCGATGAATTCAAATATTGCTCATTCCGTAAGAAACTCGCACCCAGAGGCGATCGAGGACTCCAGGGAAATTTTTGACGTATCATAACATGGGAATCAAAATAATTTCATCAGTCGTGCCATTTCGTTTACTGAGTTGCCTTGTGTGTCACTCAAATGAGAATAAAGTACGACGAAACAATGGATTAATCATTGAAATCAATTATTGCCTTTCGACTCCCGTTTTTACTCTAGCCGACGCAAGTGTTTTGGGGGTACCGTCAATAAAATATGATCCCATTGATCAATTAATTAATAAGGTCAAGCATGCGTATTGATTTATCAATCGGCACAGGTAGTGCAATACGTTGTTACCAGCCGGTTAATGACATTAAGGTTGAACTTTGCCATATGTATATATCCGTACACATAAAATCGCGTTCAAATTTATTAATTCGGTTCAAAGAAGGCGCTATCGTGCGTCTGAATTTTTCTAGGTAACGAATACCTGCCACTCCCCGACTCTAGCGACGATCTCATTTTTATTCAAAATCGTTATTCTAATCCTCGAACGAAAAATGAGCGCCTTTTCAATTTATTTCACTTAGAATCAATAAATATTTTATATTGATAGATTATCTTCTTATACTCGCCTTCGAAGGATTTCTATTTGAGAGGCTTCTTCTTGAAGCTATAGCACAGTAAAATATAATCTAAAATTTTTTGTTTGTTACAAAAAATTGGCAAATAGATATATGCTTTTTAAAGGAGCTTACAACACGTAGAAAAATATAAATAAGAGATATCGCTCTGGTCAACAATATAGTAGGTATAAAGAGTTATTCAAAATTATACTACCAATTAAACTAATACCTTTGGAAAATTTATAAAATTACATATTATTCATAATTTTGAATATATGGCCAAACATACTTCTATAAATTATAAAAATGAGTCAACCTTATCATACATCGTTTAAAAACAGCATTAGGATATGACGATTGGGCTTGGCATGAGTCGAATGCCATACGGTATCCTTCGAGCTAGATATCTTTGTATTCGCTTTAATTATTTAAACAAACATAACTTTCAAACGCGTATCTTTCATATACTATTATACATAATCATGAATATGCATGAATTTTGTTCATTCATACCATATTGAAATATGAGGAAGAAATTAGTTCAAATATTTTACTCATATTATATTGCTCAAACAACTGAACGAAGATCTTATGTACATGGGTCCTTAGAGGAAAAAATAAATTGAATGGAATGGAAAGAAAGATAAATAAAGAGTAATTAGATATGATAATGGAGGATAAGAGGTCAAAAGAAATATGAAGAAGACTGGATGGTTGAAATTTGTGAACAATTAGAAGAGGATGAAACCCTGAGTAGCATGTTAGGAGTTAGGATGTCGTGAAAGCCAGAGGGTGGGAGAGAATAAAACTTTTAGGAGACTTTGAATGAAAAAAGACAGAAATATGGTGGGCTAAAATTATTTTATTGTAATTTGTAAATTAAACTTAAAGAGGAAATTCTAAAAGCACTGTTACAGCAAAGACTGCGATAAATTTTAAGTGTTAAATAGCCCACGACATAAAGCTACCTTTAGCTTGAAATTCTATGAGTATTATCCTTTCAGGCAACTTACACCACGCTAGGATATTTGCCATTCGCATTTAGAAATTACTTTTTACATTGCGTTTATTGATACTTTTTCTGACTCTCTCAAAGTAAGAATTACTCTCCTAAGCCTTTCTACCTGATACTATAGTAAAAATGCCATTGTTGACAAAAAAATTCGGTCTTTGCCCATGCGTCTAAGACCTGCTATAATTTATTCCAAAGATATATGAGTAAAAGATTGAGGCAACATATTTGCTTGTTGTATATGATGTATCTTTTGTGATTTTTCTCAGCCTGAATTTATCACAAACTCTATATTTAAGGCATTGATATTCAATACATTATTCTGTCTCCTTGATTATTTTTTCGTATTCCATAAGCGAAATATATATTTAATGTAGTAAACAAAAGAAGCTTTGTAGAATTCGCCAAAATATTTTTTAATGTATGATTGGTCTCATATAATAGTATATATTTTTGTGCTAAAAATTTGAAGATCTTTACTATTCGACGAAACATCGTTTATTAAAAAATATTTTCCTAAATCTAAGTTATCTTCCTTATAATTAGGCATCACAAATTAGAACCTTATTCATTTGAATTTACTGTACTTTTAGCTAAGTAACTTGAATATCCTGCTATTAGGAGAAACATCTCTAAGGGCTCACTTTGACTTCAGAATCTCTGAAAAATAGTAATTTCTGCTTCATCACTCTCACTTGACTTTCAAAGAAAATACCAATATCTAGCAACGATTGGTATACCTGGGATGAATAGCTCAAAGTCATTTTCATAGTTAAATATATTTCCCGTCTTCTCCCAATATGCCCTACGATACAACTGCCGATAACGTGGATAAAAAGTTATATATATATATATAGCATTCAAATTATAGTAAATTAGGAAAAGGGATAGGAACACATAAAAGGACGAACACACAA
>WURS02047184.1:0-11082 GCA_011762765.2 Rhinocypha anisoptera | reverse complement strand
GGGGAGTGAAATTACTGGAAAGGGGGGGTTGGGTTGAATAGAAACATGGCAACATATATTTGTGACATATTCATAGCGAATTTAGTGAAAGCATCCTCACCAAAAAATTATATATATATATATTATGTATGAATGTGTGTATATGTATGTGTGTGTATATTATATATATATACATATATATATATATATATATAAAACAAGAGTTTATATTCCCTTCCTTCAGACCGGTCAATTTTGGAGGGAAAACACCAAATGATGGGAGTACCGAAAAATACGATGCAGTAAAGGCGCTAATATGACTGAATCATTGAATCGCTTCAGTTAAATTTGAATCGGAGTTTCACACGAAACACATGGCAGGGAGAACTTCGAGGAATGCGGGGACGTTTATAATTTTTTTAAACACTGACTCCCGGCGATAACAATAAAAACGCGAACCGTGATGGTGGGCTTCGGAAAAATAAACTTCGAGCGTGTCGTTAATGCGTAAATTAGAGCACGTCCATTTAAAAACGGTGAGCCTACTTTCACGCATTTAAACAAAGGAATGCTGAAGTTCACCATGCCAGACGAAATGATTTACAATAACAGATTCCGCCATTGGACGAGAAAAATTGTACCTTTGCGAAAAAAATCACCCGTACTTTTAAATTGTGCAGGGAGAGATTTTTTCTAAAAAAAGATATCAAGACGAATTTTATCCCCCGAGAGAATTCATAAATCTTACTCGGTGATTTCACGAACGACTTAAACTTTTTTGAGAGAAAATTCCGTTTCATCCCCGATCCGCATTTAAACATAAATTCTCCATCCCATATTCAAGAGCTTGGCCGAAAAAAATCGACAGGGATATCATAGATTCCTCACGGGAATCTTCACGAACCCCGCGGCGTGCGTGATAACGCGAACGTAGCAGCGGGAGGTGCGCGAAAAAATCACAGCTGACTCGGGAGGACCTCCCGAATAGACCCCTTAATGTTTAGAGAATATATCCACAATGGCCTACCTTATTGCTGTGGTGTTGGGATGCATGGCAAGGTCGAATATTGATGAATGTGGCTCCTTCACTCAACTCCAGCAATGGAGACCCCGATAAAAATTCAAAAGGCAGTCTTTAAAGCCCACTTCCGGTTTTATTGCGAACTGGGATTAGAGGAATACATGTATGCCGTCTCTGCATTACGTTGCTCATCTGTTTCCCAGAACTTCTCGAAGCCAGAGCGACGTGCGTTGCTGTCGCGACTCGGCATCGATTTTCTGTAAGGGCAGTAAGAGAGAGGAGATGTGATGCCGTGAGAAACTGACCTATGATCACGTCAGGGCTGAGAACGTTCTCGCCAGGAATTTAAAAAATCTGTATTCATATGGGCAGTGACGCTGAAAAATACAAATTAATATGATTATGCCCCCTGATGATGATTAAGTCCCCTGATTGGCGTACCTATTTTTTGTCCACCCTGTTTCAAACACTTCAATTCAAATTTTACATTAGAGTTCCTATTGTAGGTGTCCATTGCAAAGAACATGAGAATGGGCCCAGCTATTTTCTTCTAATTCCATTGGCACAACCTAATAAGATCCATAAGGTCCCACAGAAAGATAGTACACAAAATTAAAATATTATTAATTATTATATTATAGGGAGCTGCTTATAGTCACAATAGATAACACTATGCATGCATTCAATAAGGAAATGGATTAAGAGAATATTATTTGCTCCAAAAATGCAATGAAAAAATTTTATTACTAATGTTTTATTGCAAAAAAAATATTTTCTGATCAAATGTACCTACTATAAAATTCACTACTAAATAGCACTCAATTTTCATTTATGGTAAATATCACAACTCCATAAAGGTACACATTCTCATAGTGCAGGGGGTGAAGGCAAATTAAAATATTTAATTACTAATGTTTAATGCAAAAAAACACTTGATAATCACATATACCTACCTACAATGTACTCAATGGTTTTAAGCTGAACTATGTGGAAATTCATTTTTACAGGAAAATGAAAACTTAAAACATGAAGTAATATTCCACAGAATTCTATTCTTCATGGTACTTCATAATTATAGTTTCAAAGCATAGGTGTCATCATCAGGTAGGATGACCATGGACTTATTCTTCAAAACTAAGAGAATACTGTGAGAATAAAATTCTCACAGTATTCTCAAAGAGAGGTTATTTTGTGCCCAATTTCTAATGTGTGGCCCCTTGCAGAAGTAGATGGAAATTGTTATAAAAGTATAATTTTCAAGTTGATTTTAAGGGAACTGCAGCCGACCGGGTCACAGCTAACCCAAAGGACCAAGAGTCCCACCAAGGGCATATGTGTTGTGTTTGTCCAATGGGTTTTTTTTCTATGATTTGAAAAGGTGCAAAATGACCATAGCCATCGAAGCACCCTATAAACAAAAATGCTACTAAATGAAACTGCAACTGATGGAGGACAGAACTGCTTCTCAAAATCAATTGTGAATCTATCGTAAAGTCACAATCGCATATGCTTCACCGGAACCCAAAATATTTTAACAACTCCCACAGTAGATGAAAAATGAAATAAATGGGAAAATAAATCACTTTTTTTTTAATTAGAGACTTCTTTTTTGTACAACAGGGCCGGAGAATAAAGCTATGATTCAAATTGTGGCTTATATAGGTAGGATTTTTGCCAAAGTCCATTAAGTGGCATAAGAATTATTTCTGATATTTTGGAATTAATTTACCACACATGAAAAGGGAGTCATAAGCATTTTTCACACAGATCTCACACAAACCACAGGACAGGAGGGAGCAACTTGACCAAATGCATTGGGTTTAGTCAAACAATTCTCTATATGATGATACGCCACTTGAGAACAGATAACCAGCATTTTGAGCTGGACTTTTGAGCCTCATAATTTTGATCAAAGTGAACTATGAATGTTTTAAAATATATAAACTATGAAAATTTCTATAACTCTCTTTACATAGCAGTAAAACACAAATATCTGAAAACGATTCACATTATATGATAATTTCCATTACTTTCCCATAAATATTAAGCACATATACAACCACTGGCATATTAATTACCCAATAATTTTATTTGGACCTAGGAAATAAGTGAACCCTGGTATGGTGGCCTGGTGGTGGTGGTAATCATATGATGAAAAAATAACATATTTTATAAAACAGAATCCCAGCATCAATTTTATCAATCTTCTTCATGTCTAAATATATTTTTACATAAGAATTATCAAATTGGCATGTAAAATAAAATAAATTATATGTGATACAACTGGTGTCATCATTAACCATCTCCTTCTGGTCACCTACAAATGCTTATTGTTAATCGAGAAGGTGGCCTGATATCATGTAATGTTTTGCGGTCATTTGTGAGGCCATGACTATCCAATGAAAGGTTGAGTGCCACATTTTGCCAGAAAAGAAATTTATGAAATTTCAGTCTAATGACAGAGAAATATTATGAATGCATGCATGAATGTCTGCATATTATATGGTATTGCTTAGAACTGAGCCAATAACCAAGATGGTTATCAACTAATATAGGTATTTGTAAATTATACATAACACAGCATGCATAGAATAGTGAATGTAGAGATAAAGGATAGATTCTAATACAATACCCAAGTAATAAACTTAGTTATGTGAGGAAATGGGGTAAAGGAAACATTATAGGGAGAGAGTGGTACAAGAAAAAATTACGAAGACAGGGAGAAGTTGAATAATTAAAAATGAAAATTATAGTTTACACATGAAATATGAGAGGAACATGCAGGAGTTATGTTGTGAGGAAATTAGGTGTATATATTTAAATTAGAATCAGTTACAATTAGGTGTGTATATTCAAATTTATTTACAGTATTTGTGAGGAAAGAGTTAAACCAAAAGGCTTCTTTATATTATTATTATTAATTTAATTCCCAAAAACAATGCAAAAGCAGCAGTTTATGAGTAATAGAGACAACTAGTTTCATTTTGTATGTAGCTAAAATAGTAATATGAGTCACAGAGACAAGATTTAAGTAGAAGGTAATGAAATGCCTAGAAAAAGATTAGATCAGCTTTAGACGAGGGAGAATTATAAACAATTACATAGCACAATGGAAATAAATAAGGAATGTTACCAGGATTTCTATATTTCATTCATTGATTCAAGAAAGAATTCAATGGAATGACAAATATTAATTGAAGTTCTGCAATTAATAGTGTAGTCTACAGAAAGGATAGGTGACATGTACATATGAAAAACTTAGACTGAGAAAAGAAGATGATTGCAGATTTAAGGCCTTTTCCACTCAACAATTACCTTTTTTCACTCAGGTTTTGATTAAAAATCGACACTGTCTAGATCAGTACTAGCCCATGTGTTGAGTGGCATGTGAAAAACATGCTCTTAAAACCAGTGGCATATAAAAATTAATTTATAAGATATTGATAAGATATAAAATAAGAAAGTGAGAAAATATTGAAGAAGAGAAGGGGAGAGGAAGTACAGATGTCAGGGTTAGGTGAGGCAAGATAGAAGGATTGCACAGTGATAGTTTTTAGGTAGAGGGAAAGAAAAAAAAGGAAATTGGCTAAGGGAGAGGGGCAAGATAAGATTGCTGCCATGTCTTTAGCAAATTTGAATATCTACAGTGAAGAACTAGTTGAACAAGCCATAGAAGAAATAGAAGGAATGTTAGTTGGAGGGGAAAAAGTGAAAAGAATTAAATACTCAGATGACCAGGCAGTCATAGCAGAGAATGAGGAACAATTACAGGAAATGATGAATATAACTGAAGAAGCAGCAAAATGCCTTGGAATAAAAATAAACTCTATTACTCAATTCAGAGGAAGAGGAAGGAACAATAAATGGCAGCATATATGGAGAAAAATCAGAACAAACATCATCCTCTAAATGCATATCACAAGATGTCTGATCACATAAAATGGGACTAGCATAAAGGTAGCACAGAAGTAGCCTTCAGTAATGTAAAATAGTTAATAACAACCAATAAAATTAGTGTAGAATTAGAAAAAAAGATTTGCAAAATGTTTCATTCTGAGTTTAGTGTTGCATGGAGCAGAAGCATGGATGATCAGGAGAGGAGAGAGGAGAAAAACTTGGAAGGATTTGAAAAGTGGCTAAGGAGAGAAGAATGGAAAGGATTTTGTGAATGGAAAAATTAAAAAATGAAAAAGTGCTGAATAGAGAATAAATGAAAGAAGGCCCTTTATGATAGAGCTACAAGAAAGATGAAAGAGAACTGGATGGTATGCATTCTAAGAAATGGTTATTTGGTGAGAATATCAATAATAGGGAAAGGTAGAGGGGGGTGGAGAGAGAGAGGGAGAGGCAGCTTGGGATAGGGAAGCCTGATGGAGGGAGCAGTACATGTTTGATTTGATTTATTTTATGTTCTAGGGTATGCCCTATATGAACTAAATACAATACTCATAATGCAACAAAGAATCACTTTTCAGAACAGAAAATAGACAGAAAAATTCACAGAAATTGCAAGAAATTATATGTATGAAACTTATCAGAGAACAGATTCACCAAGGAAGAAGAGGATTGGAGGGGAGGGAAGTCAGCATAGAGCAGCCACAGTATTGAACAAGAAATAAGGTAGAAAGTAGTGACTGTAGTTCTTGTGATTGACCGAACAGCGGTAGTGGAAGCAAAATCAAACCCAGTACATTGTACCCACCCACCCAGTACAAAATCAAACCCAGCAGTAGTCCAAATATATATGAAAACAGATATGGAGGAAATTAGTTGATAGAGAATTTGAGGAACTTGAGGAAGTGATTGTGACATATGGCAAGGTAACACCTTATAAGTGGTGATAATAATTGGGATGTAGTTGTGAGGGAAGGAGCTGATGTGTAGGATAACAAGGTCTAGGATTGATAAATCACAGAGAGAATGGATTATGACCAATTCATATGTTGTGGTTACCTTCTACATAATTCATAATATGTACATTTCAATGATCTCCAATCAATGCTCATCCTCCATTCTCTGTGCTCCAAGTTGAAACTTTCTCTGTGATTTTCTTTAGGTCCAACATCCCTCTAATCAAATCTCTCCTTCTTGTTAATGTTACCTTAGCTAATGCAAATTCTCTCTTCATGTCCATACTACTATGTCCAATTTATTCAATATTTTACTGAACTCTGGCTTAATTTAACATAAAGAGAATTCCCAAATCTCAGTGATTACTTGTAGTACAAGCGTGCTAAGACTTTACTTAAAGGATTTCAAGAAAAAGCACACAATTTTAATTGATTTACAATAAAGGTGGAATGAAAAAAAATAAAGATAAATCTAGCAGTTTGTTCAACAAGTATTGGTTTGTAAACTCTTGGTTTTTTAAAAAATAATGATAATGAAATACATAATTCAAGTTACAAATAAATTACTTTAAAAAGTGGGGAAAAGCATGAAATTTTCTATTTCATAACATAAGGTTATATTAATTAATAAGTCATAAGATTAAGTGACAGTTAATTTCTTATATGTGGTAGGAGAGAAAGACTATAATAAAGGAGCTATTTTAATCCTAAAAATGACCTCAATTTTAATCCTATGATGAGGGAATGAAATATTGTTAGGAAATGATTTAAATAATTTAATGGCCTGATCAAAGCTGAATAAGAGTTCCAATTTAATATTGATAAATGTTATGATCTATCATTTTCAAGGAAAGCGAAACTTGAGAGTTTTGATTACCTAATGGATGGCGTTAAACTTCAAAGAGTAGTCCCATAAGTATCTTGTAGAGGAAAATGATTTATTTGTTGACTCATGATTTTTAAAATTGCCCATTGTTTTGTAATTTAATGTGAAATAATTCAAAATTACATATAATAGCAGGTATGAAGAGGCTGGCATGTGACCAAATAGCTTGGGGTGCTGCGATAAACAAACCAAACTTCAGACAGAAAAAATAGGATAGTAATCAATAACGTGGTGGAGCTCTGTCCAACTGATTTGCCTTCTATATTTGATAGAGAATAGGGAAGAACTTATGAAGAAGAACTCCAAAGAGCCTTGAAAAGGAATCTTAGTCTCATCACTAATTAACTAGATTTGAAAGGAAATGAAAGTAACTGGTTTTACACGTAAAATAAATCATGTAGAATTAAATGGAATTCTCTAAGGTGTCAAATTATATTCGCATTATCCATTGCAAATAGTGTATTGTAGGCAGTTATAGTATTAAAATGTCTGTGGAGATGATTTGTTTAAGCTTATAGAAGCATTTTTCTTTCCTCTGAGTAACATAAAAAAATTCAATGTATCATAAAAAAATCATTGTTTTTCAATTAAATTTGGCATGAGGCAAAGAAATTTTACGTTATCAAATTTGATATTGATGCATTTATTAATCACATCCTCAGCATTGACTGTTAGAGAAGAAATTAATTGAGCTTGCAAACTTTCTTCATTTTAATTGCGTATTTTATGTATCACGTAGTTGGTTTTTCAGACTGCTGTGTTCTCATTTTAACAGACATATAATTGTTAGAATTTTCTGTATAGCATTATTAAACAACCCAGTCACATCCGTTACACCAAAGTTCTTTGAAATGGTTAATGAAATTTCTCTTTTGCAGTATCTGCAAAGAATTGAAAGGACACAACAGGAGAGGCCCAAGGAAATGAAGTAACTGAAAAGGTCAATGTCAGTGAAGGGAGATGACTAACACTTTGATAAAAAACATCATCATCACTCGAGTTTTGTGTGAAAACTTTGGAGAAATTCGATGCACTGGAAGTCTAACTAAACAATAAGAGATTTCGATCAGCTTTGGTAAGACATCATCTGCATATCATATTTGTTTGGCTTAATTCAATTGAATAATTATTGATGTATAAACCATTTTTGTCTTGTCATAATAAATGTAAACATTTATTTAGTTCAAGACGAAATAATTATTTAACCGGTCTGGCAATAATATAACTGAGGTTGAAGGAAACTGTTTCAGGGTTAACTCTGTGGAATTTCTCCATATTAGGAAGAGAAATGAAAACCTTGCAATTCATTGCATTACATATTGCCTGATGATGCTGCACCGTAGCAAAACCCAGGTCGTTGAATAATGTTTTATATAGATTGTGGAATTGCAAGGTTTTCATTTCTCTTCCTAACTGAGGTTGTACGATATTTGGCATGATGTACTTCACCTTTGGGAATTAATGGAAATTCGAAAACTGAAATTATGGAATGACAATTTAGTATAACCATCACCTGTGCCTCTTTAATTGGTATGACAAATTTCATTTAAATGGAATGTGTAATTTATGGAAAATGTATTCTTATCCCTCCATGAATATATAATATGATAGGAAATTTTTTCATTTCAGGTGTGCATTTTGAGCTAAACAAACTTCCACTAATTATAGCTTTAAGGAGGTGAAGGAGAAAATCATAGATTGGCTAAGGCAAGCAAATAGCAGGTATCAGAGGCAAGTGCAGAAGGGTATACCACAAATATAATGTAAATTTATAAATTAATAAATTTATGATGCAAAGACGTCTTGAGTACTATTTATAAGGGTCGGATAAGGGTAGCAGGTATACAGGTTGTAATGATGTTGTAAATAGGTTGCAATTACATTGTAATGCTGGTTGGAATTACATTACTATTACATTGTTAGGACATTTCCAGGAGGACTTTTGGAAGGTTTGACAATATTTTCAAAACCTTGTGGCAACTCCAATTTAGTTGTAGTATGACGTTTCTGTGATGTTTTCTCAACTCATTTGGTTTACAGGGACCTGTCTACCTAGGATAAGTATCTTCTAATTTTATCATGAATGGTTTGAAAAATCAATGAATGATCAGATATATTGTACCATTGGTATATATTAAGGTTAATTTTAGTTAGAACCATCGCTGGGAGGAACAAAAATCAAGTTTCAGGCAAAGCAAACTATTTCTCTGTTTGGAATTTGTTTAGATGGAAAATGTTGTGTGCTTGATATGGATTGGATGAAAGAAAATTTTGGGTGTTGACAAATGTTATGGAAGAAAAATCATCTTAGAAGTCAAAGGAGAAGGTTAATAAACATTATAGCAGTTTTCCACCTTCAACCCAAAAGTGCTATAAGTGGTTTTAAATCATGGTTATAATAAGAGCACAAGTGATGTTGAACACTTTGGACACCATGTTGAGGTACTCCAAAAATCATTGATAGAACCTATATGTTGTTACAAATGATAGAAGAGTGAAAATGCATGGAATTGTTAGACATCTCAAGTGAATGGAACATAATATATTAGAAAATTTAAACTTCTGATATTTTTTTATGTGACATTACACATTTCAAAGATATTTAAATTCTTGTGGCATTAAAAGAATATTTACTGAGGAATGATAGTGATCTACATTATCATTACACAATTTTTATTGAAATGTGTTTTATTATTCCAATGTATACTTCATTGCAGACTGAAACTTGAGAAGGGCCTTGATGTTCAGGCAATTACTTAACAGTCCATTTTGAATTTTCTTACTGGTGGCGCAAGCATTGAACACATTTTTCAGTCAATGCCTTTTTACTATTAATTTTTTTCTGCTTAAAATTTCTTAGGTTGGCATATGCTCTTCAATGGAGAACATTAACCCAATTAATATAAAAATCTTAAAGCAATAATAACTGAATATGCACTAAAGGAACTTGTCTCAATATATGACTATAACATTTGCTCAAACAGAATTATCTGCTACCATTTTGGGTCCACATACTCCTGATTGTTGATGATTATTACAATAATTACCTAATAAGCCCTCTTCCATTACAGTATCTTCAATTTCTAATTACATTACTCATTAATGAGGTATACCCTGAAGTTTTTAAATCTAAATAACTGTGACCATTGCTGTTTTACCTCAAAAATGAATTAATATACATGCCTAAGAAATCAGTTTATGATATCATTATACCATTGGAAAAATGAAGAAATGGAGAAGGGAAGATGCAGGAAGGGAAGATGTTAGGAAAGAGGGTAAGCAGAAGACCAAGAAAAATATATATTCACAAAATGCAGACAAGGATACTGCCAACTCAAGAGACTGGCAGTTGCTCCTGGAGGGAGCAACAAGGATTAACTGTTAGATGATAATGGATGGATAGATTGGTAGGTATTACTTGATTCTTTCTGAATAATGCTGAGTGGGTAGTGTGCTTGCTAGCTAAACTAAAAACCACTGGTTTGCATCCCTCCCAAGGCATAGGTGATGTGCTGTTTATAAACTAATTTTTCTGAATGATTGGCGTCAGCAAGTTCATGTGGCCATAGAATTTTGTGTCAAATATAATTAATGAAGAGTGTTAATGTAAAATTTGTTTCTGCTTTGACGTATCCCTAGTGCTTAACACCAGTCATTTATTTTTGTCTGGTAGTTCTAATTCTTCCTAGAGTGGGATGTACTAGTCTCCAAATTGGTGCCTTTTTGTGAGCACGTCTTTCTGCTCCTAGTTTCATACTGTAAACCTGACTTTATCAATAAAGGTGTTCTTTGGTTGATTCCAATAAGAACATATTGATTCACAAAACTTCAATATGGTAGCAGAGCATGGTTCGCAGTTGTGAAACTAGTTTTTTCGCTTTGTGGCATTTTCATGCGTGAACGTTTTGCTTGGTTGCACTTGTAAAAGGAACTTATAGAACTGTTTGGTGATAAGTGCAATGGAATGAGCATGGAGTTTTACATGATTGAGAAACCATGTGGTGTGGAGAATTGGAGCATCTGGAATTCTCCATAAGGAACTGAAAATGCATACGAGGTTTGCATTGGTGAAATTGAGAATCCAGCAAAATTGAAAGGTGCTACTGGTGCTACCCAAGAGCAGCACTCAACGTATGAAGTGGCACAGATTATTTGGGACAAGGCAGATCGTGCTGCATGCCAGATACTTGTGAGGACAGTTGAGTCTAAAGTAGCAGTGCTTCTTGTTGCATGTGAGACTGAGAGGGAAATGTGGCTTAAACTTCATGTAGTGTTTGAGCAACAAACAAAGCAGGCAGCTCACACTGTCCAAGCTGAATTTTTCGGCTTTAGCAAGAATCCCGGGG
>WURS02047173.1:0-11082 GCA_011762765.2 Rhinocypha anisoptera | reverse complement strand
GGGGGCGGGGGGGGGCGGGCGAGCGCGCGTTCGGGATGGGGAGCACTCGGGTTATTGCCCTCGGCCTGCGGCGAATAATTTTTCCGTCACTTTGTTGATATTAGTGACGGTGCCTCTTTCCGTCTCTTCCCCGAGAAATTTTTCCTCGTTTCAGCGCCGTACGTTTCCTGCTCTTTTTGTCGTAATATTTCAGTGGGGAGGATGCCTATTAAGTTCAAAGGAACAACCTGTGTGTCCCTCTCACTTCACCATCATATTTCGTGTGATGTGTGTGGGGAAAAAAAAAATTCTTTGTAGCTTTTGACATGTACTCACTCCCTCTTAACTAGCGTCCCACATTCTAAGACGGCCAAAATGAATCTCATTTTCATAAGAAGCACTTTCTTATTTCTTGCATCTTTTTCCTTTCCTAAGCATGTAGGGAGGAGTAATATAAGATTTTTTTTACTCGCTCATTTAGAGGTTGTGGTTAGTGTTAAGCCAAATAATATTCATTTGTTTGGGTGACCGCTCATTTCTAAAGTTACTGCAGGGGTGAATGGATGAAAAGTTCTCGGGTTTCACACCGGGTCAGATCCTCTATGTTCCTCTCCAACGTTTCGATGTGCGACTCGCCCATCGTCCTCAGGGATTCAGGAATCCGAGATGCCAGTTAGTCGAAATCTGTCCGTTCGACTAACTGGCATCTTGTATTCCTGAATCCCTGAGGACGATGGGCGAGTCGCACATCGAAACGTTGAAGAGAAACATGGAGGACCTGACCCGATGTGAAACCAGAGAACTTTTCACCCATATTTTTCGCCGGGAAAACATCAGATTATACACCAACTGCAGGGGTGAATGTTTACCTCTTTATTATTTCTGATTATTATTTTGGAGGCATCTCCAGAATAATATACACAAATTTTTAAATTTCACCGTTTTCCCTAGGAAAATCTTTCGGGGAAGTACATGCATGTTATTAATAAGGGCTGATTAAACACAATCTCAATGATTCAATTTGTATTATATTTTTATAGGATTCACATGCTTCTCCAGTAGAGATATTGTAAGAGTATTATATTGTAATTATTTTAAGAGCAATATAATTAATTGAAAATGAGTCTCAAAATTCTATAATGCATTACTGAAGGCTCGTTTCTTAATTTTATCCTTCCACGTAGGCATAACCTGTTCAAATGAACAACGCAAGACCAGCTACTCTAACACTGTTAATTGTATTTTCCTTACTCTCCGATTATTTAACAGACCTATGCAGTGAACCCAGTAGTGAACCTTCTTACGGAGAAATAAGTGTGGTAAATGATTTTTGCACTAAGTGATCGGAAGCTTTTCGATTGATTTACCTATTACATCTGTGAAAATGATTCCACTTAGTGTCACTATCATTATTTTTTGTGTTTACTTTCAATATAATTGTAATTGATTTTCTAATTTTTTACTACTTTCAATAACTTCCATATTTTGATTAAAGTAAAGTGTGAAGTCTGAAAAAAAAAAGTTTACATTTATGAAACTCAATCTATCTGTACATCTATCTACATCTATCTACATCTCTACATCTATCTCATTCTATCTATCAACTACATCTAATATATATTTCAATAATTTTTTTGGCGGAAGCATTTTAGGGAGAGAATTTCACGGTATGGTTCTTATGCCCTTCTTCTCTCAGCGTCACGTTCATAACGTCGTCTCGTTTGCCGACGGAACTTAAATGAGAACTTGTTTTACAACCGAGGATGATTCATCGTGGATGATGACAGACGTAGTCGGAAACACTAACAGGACTGCTGAGGTTGCGTTTTCCCGAGATAGGAGAACGGGAAGAGTGAAAAGGGAGTGAGAAACGTGAGACGTCTGGACGGTCGACGAATCCCCGGCGGTTGATTCTCTCCGTTATCATTTTCTTAAAATGGTTATCTCCATCAGCCGTTAGAAGTAATGAAAGCAGCTGATGAAATAATATTTTATATAAGAAGAAATGTTGTTTAATTCAATGAAAGCCAAGACTATTACCTTCTAATATTTATCCCCTTCTTGTGATCCCATTGCTATTCATTTAACGATATTAAAATAAATACGTTCAATATATTGGCGAAATATGACATTTGCACATCACTGGATATAAATGTACCATAAAGAATATATATCCCTTCCAAGAGGCGTACGTGCATCTAATTAACGAATTATCAAAACAATCCGTAGTAAGACACTCTCATTAAATTACGGATAAATAACTTTTCTCATTATTCATATAATTCTTTGTATTTCACAGAATAATTACTCTAATATCGGAGAAAATGGCTCATTTTCTCCAAAAAAGAAATCTTGGAGAAGAACTTTTTTAAATAAACTAACGATTAATTGAACAAAATGTTTGGGGTTGCTTTAAAGAAAATCCTAATGAGTAAACATAAATTGTGTCATTATTTCAGAAAAAGAAAATTTAGAATGGCTGTAAAATTTATCAAATTAATTTACGTCATTGAGCAATCGTATTATGTATATCCTATGATCTTTAAATTCAGCGTCATTTTGTCGTAGATATTCATTTAGTGAAATGTGAATATTAATGAAGCATTTGAATATGCAGCGAGTTCGCCTATCACATGCGATAGTGTATGTTAATTTGATCTCTAAACTCACAGGATACTCTTACGAAAATATATTTCTGAAGGAATCTACCACTTTTTTGTGATAATATATGAAATATATCGACGAAGGGCTCAATCAAACAAATTAATATTGATAACTATTTGGTACAACCTTGAACAGTACTTGCATCATGTATTTTTCATGTTCTGTTTAATGACAATATATTTTTTATTTAATAAATGGTATTAGTAAAATTTTAGTGTCTAGTGCTACTTCAACTTTAGTAATATATAAGCTCTCATTAAGCTTTATTTAACTCATTAGGCATCTTGCTTTATATCTTTTGAAGTCTCTGGGTAATTACTCTACCTCTTCCTGCACTGACCTGTCTCATTAAAGTTTCAACAAAAATTTTGCAGAACAGCTCCATTCCGGATAACTATTTCTCCCATCCAACCTCCACCTCTTCTCACCATGGCTTTGCTTTAAACTCAAAACAGGCAGGCGTTTATTAAACTCACTGACTTCAAGGAAAGCCAATTTTATTATTATGAAACTTAGTATTAATTACTATATTACTGTTGTAAAATAGAACCAAATTTCAACTGAAGTTCATCCATATTTTATATAAACCCAGTCAGCTTCCGAATTTCATTGAATACAATGCATATGAGAGTAAAATGTAATGACGGTTACTACGCGTCTATTTACACTATGCGTCTATACAAAATTTTCTTAAAATATCAGGAAAAACAACCCATTGCAGAAATAAGTAGAGTGAATAGAATTACTTAAAAATTGAAATTTATAAAATTATTGCCGATAATCAGGGTTTAAAATAACTGTAAATTAATTTTAAATATATTATGTAAAGAGAATGGGGTTAGACAATATTCAGATTGGGGATCACTGCCGCCATTATTTTCAGTGATCTTATGAAGATTTCAGATTTCCTCACTAAGCACAAATTTTCTAATTGACATTGAGGTTACAATACCGATCTAAATTCACAAAATGTGCTATTAAAAATGCTTTTTAGTGAATATAATAAAGAAATATATTTAACATTTAGGACAACAATTTTACAGTTCTCCTCCGAGATTCTCTACAATTCTCCCAGTGAAAATGTGAGGTAAAATTTTACTCAGCCAAAACCTATTACGGACACATATTATTAGTATTGTTTATTACTGTTTTCACATATCACGGCCTCATTTAGAGTTTGGATTCTTTCAATTCCGATTGCAGCATATTTCTCTTTTAGTGCTAAATACCAACTAGATATTTTCCTTCAATATATCAAAATATCATAACTTATAACATTCCATTTTAGAGCGATAGCGACTTACTTTTTCGGGATCGTCATATTTTATATATTAGTGAAGATTATAAATCAATATTCCATGGAATATTGGCTTTCTGAACGACTGATTTTCAGATCTCGAGAATGCTCCTAGCTTATCAGAAATAATTTAGATTTCTCTTAATTTTCTCGTATTTTAAATTTCTCGGGCATGACTGAGGGGTTGTGTAATCGAAATTTCTTGATGCTAACATATCCGTCTAAATTCATAGGTGCAAGTAACGCAAATATTTGATTTCGAAGGAACCATTGCAGCATACATAAATTTGGTGAAAATAAATGGCGATAAATAAAATATTTACGAGTAAGTTATTAAATATCTATTATTTAGGATACAAATATCTGATAATATTTTCCTGGATTCGAAGTGTACGATTACCTTTAGGAAAATCGAAAAACATTTGAAGGAAAATTACAAAATGTGTACCTTAATCATTATAAGCAAGAAATATTATTTGTAATTTCCTGCAGTAAAATGTTAAAAATTATTTCGTTTTAAAAAAATAGCGATATTTCCTACATTTTAACTAACTCCCGTGGAAATCTGAGGGATATTATTACATTTTAAGAGGCAACTTTTACGTTCATCTGTTATAAAATCTTTCTGAGAATTATAAATATGCTCACGATTTGATTTAAAATAGTCCCAAAAAAGGAGCCTTTAGTTTTTTTCATTTATATGGTTGCATTACAGTAATGGTACACGTACTTTCTCTGTAGAAATAAAATGGACATCTTCATATAAAGCAAAAATGAAGTTTTTTCTCGGTCGCCTAAGGGAATGAGAAAAGTTCAGTCCAACAAGGTTTCCCATTTTTCGGAATTCGGTGTATTATTTTGGTTTCCCCGCACGCCGACGAACATTCGAATAATGTATCCTGGTAGCACTGGAAATGAAACGTCGGACCTAAGTGGAGTAGGAACAACATTTCTTTACCATGTCGGGAATTATCATTTCCGGTGCTCAGGTGAAGATAGCTCAACTGCGACTCCTGTTTGCCCATGTGCTCTGCTGGAATTCACGAATGTATGATCAGTTCTTTGGCCATCCATTTCGAAACATGGAATACACCCCGTTAACCCTTCCACATCGTAGCTGACACCTCACGTCGCATTTCGGGACCACCAACTGCGTTACCTGTAAGCCGGATTCCACCTGCATTTCCAAACATGGCATTCAATAAATTTCCGGCCTTTCTGTTTGCTCTGTTTTTCATAAATAAACCGTAATGAAAAAATCTCCCAGATCCCGTACTGCTGTTTTTTTAAGAGTGCCACTTTCGGATACCGTCTTACAATCGTCAATACCAAAATCACAATAAATTCAAATGATTTCGTAATTGAAAGTTTGTATAGCATGGCCATAAACAGAAATACTTGACCACCTTCATCTAATTTATATGTTTTTACCGATATCTGTATTGATTCCTCCGAATTTGAACAAAGAAACATTATTCAATTTGATGAGTTACATGAATATTATCAACTTTTCCAAAAAATTAATTGAATTATTCATTTATGAAAGAGTTGCTTTTTATTAATTTTCATGTCACTTATTTTAATATTTATTTATTTACAAACACACTTAAGTGATTGTGCTAATCATTTGATTTTTGTATTAGTCATCATTAATTTCATTTCATTTTCATCCATTACTGTTTAAGTACATACCCTCTCCACAGGAAATTAAATTTTCTCAAAAGCATTTCTACATAAAGCCATTAATAAAGGTTAATAATCTAATAAAAATAACCTATTTCTAATTACTGTTCCCCATAGGTTCCCCTTACCCTCTATTCCTTCAAGTTTCTTAATTTTTTTTAAATAATGACACAGAGACGTCGCCAGCTTCCACGTTTGAAATCTATTCATGTCTTAAAATTTAATATGATATAGGGAAACACGCATAAATATAAAGATAAATCATCTGATCAGAAAAAAATCTGTCTCAATCCGGCCAATCAATATGTGCGGGTGAGGCTATGTCACATACCCAATACTTCATTCGCGATAAAATCTTTTAGAAGTCTACAATTCTTTGCATATTTAATATAATAAAATACATAAATTCAGTGGAACGCTTCTAATTTTAGTAAATTCCCCTTTTTATTTTTACTTTTATATAATCTCATCATTCATTTGTCTTTGGGGGTGGAGCAGCGATCCCATTCTGTCCCCCGTGACGACGCCCATGTATTGGCAGTAGCATTCTCTGTTGTGAGAAATTAGTATTTGAGGGCATTAAAAAAATCATCCAGTGCTGACCTTTCTATCTTAAATAACTAGGTATTTAAATGGTTCCAAAAACAAATATCAACATTTAACCTTGCCATGGAAACACTTTTTTTTAATTAGTAATTTACGAATTTGTGCATACCATTTCCCAGTAAAGAGCTAATTTATTTTAAGAAAATAGAGTTTATTTTTCCAATTCAATGGTAACGGAGAGTAACAAATATATAGAGAGCTTATTTTGTGTTAATTTTCATTTCCAAAAGATAGGCAATAAAAATTGGTCATTTATATCCTTGGATAAAGAAGAATGAGTTTAAGTATATTTTGATTTCTTAAATAATCCATCAAAATTCATTTTGAATTTGAGCTCACGACTCAATATACGTTTTTAATAATTCATTTAAACATTAAAATTTGCTATTTTATAAAAAAATATTTTCATAATTTTTCTCTATTTAAACTGACTCAAATTAAGAAAAATATTAGTATAATTTACCAAAACTATTTCACGTGTAAATATAGCAATGACTCAATTCCTAATCAGGCATAATAGATTTCAAAAATTTCTGGTGCAGCAAAAATTTCCGTTTCATAGTATGTAGTCGGGATAAACGTGCGATGAACCCTTTAAAAATCACACAAATTATTATACCTCTTTTAAAGCAAAAGACTCCCATAAGTGACTCCCATAAATAAGGTTTCCGGTTACAAAAGTCTTATGACAAGTTGGCCCCATAAGATTCAAACTAAACTTCACGTTTTTTATTATTTTAACCGAACGTTTTCCATTTGAAATGTGGAGGTAAACACAGGAAACAGAATTTATGTGAATATACGCACTATATCTGTGGAAAATGAAACATCGTACAATGAATGTAAATATACCTCTTTTCCCAGGTTTATATCTCGCAGTGACAAGTTAATTTTTACACACTGACTTCCGTTACATTCCGTTCATCGTAGTGAAATTAATAGAGAAAAATAAGTATTTTTCTGGAAAATTGAGAATATTTTTATAAAAAATATAAATGTAAATATTTGAGCTTGTAAAGAGAAAACAACTGGGAAATTTGATTATATCACTAGAGATTATATTAATATGAATACGTTAAATGATTAATGTCTATAAGCTCCGTACTGTCTCTGAATTTCGCTACAAGTAATAAGGAAAATGACGCATATGAAAGTAATTATGTACATATTTTACATTAATTGGAAATTATAAGCATTAATGATTCTCAATTTAATCACTACTTATCTCAGTTCTTATGTTTTTCTGTGCAAAAGCACTAATATTCAAATAAGTGTTTCCATGTCAATCAATGTTTCCCGTAAACTGTGACCCAAATCCACCAACAAGCCCCGGTGTACTGCAATTACAGTTACTTTAATGAACTGTCCATGTCAAAATTTACGTACTTTTATTTAATATTATATACCAATACATGGAATATATACCATTTAAGGAAAGCAGTTTCCGTTTCTGAACTAAGCAAGAGATTTTTGTTTTACGTTAATTTAAATGTTTCCTGCATAAAGCTGCGTGAAATTGATTTGAATTCTCAGACATTCTCAGTATCGTTATGAGAAAAGGTAATTTTGAAGAGTAGAGGAAAAATTAGAATGTTTGCAAGGCAACCAAAAGAAAGTAATAGTATATCAAGAAGACGGAAAGAAACTAGCTACAAAATGAAAAAATAATTTCTTTATTATGTTTAAGCTATATTAAGGGGGTTTGGAAAATTTTATTTACCATAAGATTGCGATAAATTTTATATCAGATACTTATTATAATATTTACAATAGACCCCAACATAACTTACCCAAGGGTAGAACAACTATGGTGATGATTAGTAGGGCTTTCATTTGTATTCTTAACTGAACGGAACTGGATTTTTTTACTATCGTGATGCAGTTACCGTCAGGAAAGTACACAAACACTTCTTTAGTGTTGAATACGTTGTTAAGCTGTCGTTTTTATATTGTTTTACTTATGGCGTTAATAAAACATCAATAACACGTTTTTTTGTCGGGAAACTGATTTTCTTCCACGAAGTGTCACTATTGTGCTCTATAGAAGTGTTTAAATTTAACCTTTCTAAGTAATATTTTTCTGAAATCTATTTTGACGCATCAATCGTCACCAGAACAGTGTAACGACGCATGTAATATTCCATGTCTATTAGACAACTTATTCATATAAAACTTTTTATTGAAAATTAATGTGAATCTATAGTTTTTACATGCTCTATGATTCGGCAAAATATTATCCAATTATTCATCGTTGTAATAGTTACATATTGTCCTTAATGTATCAATTATATCAATTAACCTTTTAATGTAAATTTTATAATGATAGTAAATGTCAATTTTTAACTTCTGGTTCGGCTCCTTTAAAATGGTGTCATGATAATTCGATATTTTAAGTTATTCTAATTTTTACGGTTACATAAAATCAACAACCAGTCCAGATCCCCGTAGACGAATATCTTTGCCCTTTCCTTTATATAGCAAACATGTCTCCGGGAGTGCCGTCCACCTTGCTGTGGCGAAAGAAGTTATAATGTCGCATAGCGACGCTCAAAATTTCAATTAGGAGGTCGCATTTTCACTGGCCACGTTTCAAAGCAATTGAGCGCGGAAGCATGGATAGAGCAGTGGCGTGCCCAAAATTTCACGCCCGCAGCGAGCAAACAATTCACGGAACAGTACTCGACGTCCATTAATCCCGACAAAAATATCCGTAGGCATCGCGCCGGGAGTGCACGCGGGGAAAATTGCTCCGCACGCCCTCCGCGTTGCCGTCGTAAATCCTGTCGGGTTTGGACGCGCCACCGCCGGGGGAACGCATTCCTCCGCTAAGCTCCATAAACCTCCCTTTCCCTCTCTCTCTCTCTCTCTCGCTCCCTTTCGCACGTCCGTCCCCTTCCCTACCGGCACCTCACCCTCCCTCGCTAACTGCAACCCCTCTCCAACTTCCATCGCCTTTCCTCCTTCTGTGGCATCATCTTATGTAACACGTTCCTCTAAGAAGTAATGTGTCCACCTCCGACGAATCATTTCTATCCTTAATTTGGAAGAGATTACGTCAGGGTTTCGTGAAATGCAATATGGAAAATGAGTTAAGAATAACCGCAGTGGTGACTAATTTTAATTCATGTACTTAGATGTCATAGGCGTTGAATTACTTTTGGGTTGCATAATCACTGCTTGTTCAACCATCTGTGCGTAAGATTTAAATCCATAAATATGCAATCTTGCGTAAAGGAGCAGATGCAAAGATTGGGTTGTTCAGATACCGGTAGACATTCATCAGTAGTTCAGATATCTGTAGACATTCAGGGCATGACAATCATTAGGAAATAAAATCATAATTGAATTTCCAAAATTAATTTCCTACTCTATTTCCTTCTCATACTCCTCATAATTTATAATGCTCTGTCGTAACAAAATGCCTACGTAATTCACTTCCTCCGTTTTATCTACTTTCTTACATACCTAAGTTTCAATAAAATAATCTTTTACTATCTTTTTAATATACTCTTTTTTCAGTAGTTTTCTACACTAGATTCTTTCCTTCCATAACAGAAGACAACTAGACTTTTCCACTTCTACCTTTGCTATTCCTCCCTATCCTTCTTTTACCCATATCCAAATTCCATCCAACATAATCTAGTGCTTCTATTTTGAAGACAGAATAACTGAATATTTTAACCCTAAAGTGCAGATTAGTACCTATTTTTTCCATTGTATGCTTTAAGCTATTTCTGATGAATTTTTCGTTTTTTATGTCCACCTCTACCATCTCAAAACCCGTTGTATATATTTTAGTTGTTTATACCTTATCTATCTCTTTTTCGTCTCGATAATATGGTACAATTTAATGGATTTTACCTTAATCGAGTAATACCAGAAATGATGTGCCAGACTGTTTTCTGTGTACCGAAATATTAACCTATATCCTTCATACTTGTAATAGATGCATAGTATTATTGCATTATATTTACCTTTCTAAGATACCTTTCCTTAGTGGTTCTATAGATTCACAGAGTAAATCTAGAAAGCGCATTAAATTTCATAAAAAATGGACCCATAAGGTTCCATAAATATCGCTCGTACAAATCCAATCTATAAATCAATCTTCCTATCATTCCATAACTTTCTCTCCCCGTCTGTCTCTCTCTCTCTCCCCGTCTACTCATCGCCCCTCTCTCGTCCTTTTCCTTCCATTTCTCTTTTTCTCTCACTCTCCCCCTTCCCCCACACACTCTTGTCTCTCTCTCTCCCAGCCAGGACCGTCCGAATCTCGGACGTACTCCGTCTCTTCACAAGAAAAGACAAGAGAAAGATGGATCCAACAAACTAGTGCGAGTCCAGGTGTCTTAAATCATTCCAGCCGGAATGGTTAATGCAGGTCGAAGTCAAACACAGGCGTCCTCACCGAAAAGCTCGCCGTAGGCATTTACGGCCCCGGCACTAAAGGCTTTCCTGGGGAGGGGCGCGAGTGAGGAAACGTTGGGTTTTCGACGGCGGGCGGTGCGGAGGAGAAGTGTGATGGGGGCGGGGGAGGGGGTTTGGAGACGAAGGAATACGGGGCTCGGAAAAGCGGATTTAGTGGGATAAATCGCTGCAAAAGGCATGTGGGATGGAGAGGGCTCCCAGAATGAGGTCAGGTACGACTGGAGGAGGGCGAGAGAAAAAATCACGTGGTGTTTCTGCTGCCGGAGATACTTCGAACGCCTATATACCGGAGCTTTGAAGCGAAATACGGAGGTGGAAGACAAAAGGGGGATACTGAAGGGGGGGGGGGGGGGGGGGGGGGGGGGGTTTTACACGGGCCCGCCCCCTCCTCAAAAGGCCCCCCCCCCCCCACCCTCTCCCGGGGG
>WURS02047172.1:0-26029 GCA_011762765.2 Rhinocypha anisoptera | reverse complement strand
TCAACCATCCAAAATTCTACTCCACATCAACAACAATGAAACAAATGGCCAGTGCACAACATCACAACAATAGGCCATCAAATAGGCTAGAAGTTACAGTAGACTGAGCATTATCGGAAACGCGAAGGGGGAAAATTGTGTGATGCAATCATAAAAAATGTTCGAGGTCGATTTTCTCAGGTTCCCCAGGTTTTCCAGGGTGACCGACAAATTAAGAAAATGAGCATCAGCACATTCACTGTAATATTTACCATATTTGAACGGACCGTCACTGTTAAATTTCTTCAAAAATCAATTATCCACGGTCAGAAGCAGCCGCCACAATATTAGCAACATTTTTCTCATCCGTCTTCTACGGTTTGTGAATCGTGCACCACTAACGACGCAAAAAGGTACTCGCTGAATCGTCAAGCCTTCATAGCGAATAATATCGAATATTTTCCCTTGAAAAATAGTTGGTGATCACCGTCATTCCGTCAGGTGAAATACGTAGCTCAGCAACCTTCGGTTGAATCTGCAATTTTTTTTCCTACGCGAATTCCTCGTGGTTCCGTTTGCATGGGAGCTCCAGAGTTAAATTTTCAGATTTTTCAATAAAATTTGAGGATAATTTTACTGCAGCGACGTGAATCAAGTCCAGGGATCCGCTCCGCAAGAGGTCATTTAAAGGCGAACGACTCGCTCTCAATAGGGAGAGCTTGTTTCGTTTTCTTTCTTGTTACAGTTTGGGCGCTTGCGTTTCTTAAATTTTATATGATGTCATGGACTAGAATAGTTTAAATTACCTACATCCCCTGACTCGAAGTTATCACATTTATTTACTTCTATGAATTGACTTTAGTTTTTCGCAAATTTTCTCCATGTGCGTGGTACTCAAATAAAGATGACTAATCATCGCAGTACGTAGTATCTTCCACAATAATGGAGCTTACTACTCGAAAAGTTGCTTTGCAGAGAAAAACTTGAATGCCCAAGGAAAAAAAAATTCGCTTCGTCTACGTCATGCCCATAATTTACATTGTAAATGTAACAGCAGATGCAACAGTCTTTTTTTTTAGATTTTCTGTCGGCTGAGGTCGTATCGCAAACTCCATTAATTAAAATCCCTCACGTGACAGCGTGGCGTCCATATCCACGGAGGACTCGTAACTCACTGAGATAACTTGGTTGTTCCAAATGAAATACTACTAGGGGAAAGTTGTCACATATATTAAGCATTATCACCATTATAAAACTTAACTTAAAATACCAGTAAGTGTGATAGAACTTGAAAAATATACTTAAACGGAATTATATTACATGTAAAAGAATTTTTATATGCCTATTTCAATAAATCAATGGAAATCAGTAGTTTCTGTGCATAGCAAGAATTTATTTTCTGTTTTTTTTTGGTAATGACAAAACAATTTACGTTCCTGAAATATATAATTACTAATATGATCTGCTATGAAATTCGCAACTAATCTTTAGAAACTCAAAACACTTTTGAATTACAACGATTGGTAATCAGTTGGATAAAAATAGTTCTTAGACACGAATGAAAGTCATTTCCGGAGAAAAAATGAAAGGCCAATTTTGAAATATCAATGCGGAGTGCTATGTATTAAAAAAAGTAAGTCAATTTGACGTGCGCTCACAAGTAAAATTTTCATCGACAGAAAAAAATAGAATTGCCTCGAACGATAAAAGCTTCTTACGAAGGAGGAGGGAGGAAACTTAAGACCGAAAAGCGGGAGGGAAACCCTGACTAATGACTCAATTCACTTAACCACAGTGATCAACCATAATGTTGGTATGTTAAGTGAGGGTAGAACTCATCTAGTACTAAGCCCACGGCGTGTGGAAATTCACACATCAGGGTGTAGAGAGGGGCCAGTTCAGTTCCCTGTGCCGCCTGTGGTTTCCCACGAAGATGTGGTACCCAAAAAATCACTCAGCTTGGATTTAGCTGGAGGTGTCCGGAGGGTCGTCACCAGGTCTCGAATCCGGGTCCACCTGGTCAGTAGCCAAGCACTCTACCCACTGGGCTACCACAACATCTTTCAGCACTATTTAATGGTAATTTAAAATCGAAAGGTTTGAAAATATAATGAACAAGTTGTTTCACTTAGATAGCACATTACATATTATTTGTTGTTATTTAAATATTTTTATTATGGAATGCTATAAACACTGGCGTACTGCAGGAAGAAAAATTCCCATTGATAAAAGTGCGATTGAAAGATCATAAAATTATTTCAATACAAAACTCAAAATTGCTTGAAAAAGAGATTCATTTGAGTGACGCCGACCGGATTAGCCGGGTGGTTAGCACGATCGGGGGCTAATCCAAAGGTCGCGGGTTCGTATTCCGCCCAGAGCACGGGAATTGTGTTGATCCGAAAGATTTAAAAAAATAATAATTTTAACTTGTATTTAATGAATATAGCCGTCGACGCACCCTATTTAAACAAAAATACTACGGCTACGAAGGAGGAGTCTAACGTGCGATTCCATTCTTTTTTTTAATCTTTCGAGAAAAGCTGTGGATGATTCTCTTTGGAAATCCATTATTCTGGTTGAAGAAGCCTGTGGAAAAGGAATTTTTAAGGTTCAAATTGTGTAATTTCATATACCTTTTGTTTAACCATTCGCAGGGAGATATCGCCCGTTGCCATTGATTTATCCGCTTGAATCCGCCCACAGAATCCATTGTTACGCTAGAATCGAAATATCGAGTCATCGCACATTCTAACTCATTAAGGGCTTCCTTGACTCTGGACATAATCCGACGGAGTGGACAATGAAATAGGCTCGTTGAGTTCGAATAGATTATCTCTGCTCGTCAGAGCTTATCGGCTATTTGCTGAGCGAAATTTTGGCGACGCGATGTCTTGTTTATTGACACTGACGGGAGAAAACTATCCTGTGTGGCTGGAAACGTTTGGAATAAAACAACACATTTCATGAGTTCTTCGAGTCGTCGCCGCTAAACACGCAATTATATTACGTACCAGTTCGTAGCCATGACAACTCCTATTAACATCTATTCAACTGTTCCCTACTATCTCCGGGCGTCCGTTTACAGCATGCGTGGATTTGAAATGAGCCAATAAGTTTCAACGTAAATATCTTTGGCACTGTGTGTGGAACTAAGTAAATAATCTCTCCTGAAAATATTATATAGTTTTTCTTGACGACTTTTGGGTGTTAGATCAATTATTTCTGAGAATAAATCGCAGCATTGGTTTGCTCGTCATAAATAACCCAGAGATACCAATGAAAACTAATGCCTGATTGGGTATCGTGCACAAGTTTAATTTTTTATGCTCTTTTCGAACGTAAATTATTTTATTTTCTGCATTCAGTCAATTAATAATATCTCCCATCCTACATACTTTTAGTGCTCTATAAAGACAATCTAATTAATAATGTATATATTTTTAACCTAATTGTTGCTCTGAATTGATTATTTTGGTAATTTCAATATCCTTACGTATCTAGATATAGGTATTTTCCGCTGGTAATCTTAAAAAATTTAATTCCATCATTTCTCTGTCCACGTATATTTTGTCATCTTATTTTCCGTAACCATATTCTATTTGAGATCGAGTCGGGGAGAAATTGAAAGAAAAGCGAATGGAGATTTGAAAACCTCATCTCTAACGTATTAGTCGTTTTCCACTTATTGACCTCACTCAATACCTTTTTTCGTGAGAAATCTAATTTGTGAGCATGGAGATAACGAAGGACACTACGGGAAGGATTTTCCTCGGGTAAGGTGGGAACATCAACACGTCGACAGTGTCACTTGATTTATGGCCGCCATTGACACGTCATCCTATTCTTGGCCTGTTTTATGTCTGGACGTGTTGGAATGCACAAAAAAGAGCAGAGTCCGAGACATGAAAGGCCAGGGCGGGTGAAGAAATGATCAACTTTACGACAGGTACAAGATAGATAGATCTGGTGGGTCCCATACATTTTCTGAGGCTTTTTATCGCACATCAGGGTGGTAGCTGTACCGCGCATAAAATACATTTTGCTTTATTACTTTGTACGTTTATTTTTCGGTCATAATAGTCTATACCCTTCTTTTCCCCTTAATCCTATTTCCAATTTTAAGAGTTATATTTGTAATAGAAGGCAAATAAATCAAAAGAAATGAGCCTTTTGTGCTTTCATCCATTGATTTATACATTTAAGAAAGGGCAAAAATGAAGATGAGTCCCGCTTAAAAGCTTTAATTAAAACCGCCAGCTAGAGTTCAATAACTTCAATTTAATGAGCACCAACCTCGATGCCAAGATGGAAATTGAAATCAAAGAAAATATGTTTTCCATTTCCGTGAAATTTTCCTCAACATTTTTTTCATTTGGAAATGGAATACGAGTCCAAGAGCGTTTCGTAGTAAAAGTACTTTCAATTTAAATTAACGAAAACAAACGTATTATTATTATTTTGTGTACAAATTTACTTTCTGTATATTTTTGTGGAACTTTGTTAATCGTCGTATGAAAGTTATCCACTGCAAATAAAATGTTACAAGCATTCGTTTGAATGAAGCAAGGGAAGGCCTGCTAGAGTAGGAAGAATACGGGGAAAAGTTTACGATTTTGCTAGTCTCTCATCCTTGAATGATTTCCACAATTTCGCTACTGACTCTGTTTCTTCGGAAAATATCTCCCCCAATGTTTCCAGATACTTCCGTTGGCGCTGTCTCATTGTCGAATACATATATTATAGGCCCCTGGCCACTCTCACTGTTATGACAACCAATGCGGGATTTTTTTAATTTATGACAATTAATCTATGATGCCCCTAGGTATTTAGTGTCTACCAATCAACCTCACATCAAAGTTCTGAATATTTGTGCATTTTTATTATATTTGTTAAAGATTAGATGCATAATATATACCTACCTTTCATTACACGGAGAGGAGTGGAATGTTATAAATAATCATTGCTCTCACTATTCTTCCTATCCCTTCCATTCCCATCCTTGTTTATCACTCCTCCCGGTCTGAAGAGCCTAATGGCTAAACCAGACTTGAAATAATACAAAAACATAACACTATATATTGCCTAAGGAATGCATTCATTCTAAATTGAAAAGGAAACCGTAGGAAACCGTCTCAGGCTTAACTTGGTGTAACTCCTTCATGGTGAGAGAAGAAAAACTTAGCATTTTCCACATATAATAATTATATGTGGAAAATGCTAAGTTTTTCTTCTCTCACTCTAAAAATATGTATCAACTACTGAAGCTATGTCTTCTCTAAAATTGTAAGGACATGCTCTTAATGAATGGGATTATTCTCAATCATACCTACATCTGAATTGTGAAGTGAAGTGAAGAACTACATCTGATACATACTACAGTGAAGGCTGCATATTTCCGGATTTCACCGCATATGTTTCTTTAAATTAAAAATAGCTTCTCCTGGTTTAACCTTGGCGAAACTGATGTTAATATAAATATAAAGCAATATACGCGGTGAAACCCTGAAATTAGTAGCCTTCACAACCTTCACGCCGCAAGCCTTTGCACTATTTTTCTTATTGGCATCTACATATTTGTAAATTCTGAAAGACACCTACAATGTACGGCTGACCAAGGGAACACCGCATTATGTAGTTGTTCTAAATACATATAATTTTCTAATAAATAGTGTCAGTCTACAGTAGACATACTGCTACATACGTCTAGAGTCTGGAATAAATAAAGAAATCGTTATACGGGTTTCAGTCAATATTTAATAAATTAACTGTTCTAAATAAAATGTTTTTATTGATTTTCTTGCCTAAACGGCCTATACGTATTGATAAACTTAGATATAAGGTGTATATCGCTCCATCAGCACGCTGTCATTTACTTGTAATATTTATTCTGCTGCTTCTGGATGTTCGCATTTACCCTAATCTTAGTTTATAATTTATGTTAGAGATAATATACTTCTAGCATTCATATTATGTAAGTAATGAGGCTTGAGTTTCAACTTGTTACAAATCATTATCGTATTTTCTGTCGATTTTCAGGTTTTAATTAAATAGTCTAATAAATTTTTCAATAATCTAGAGGGAACGTGAATACACGTAGATATTTTTTGCATATAAACATTTATTTTAGGGTTAGTGATGTATGTTTTTTCTTGGGAGCCATTAAGGGTTTAACAGTCAAAAACCATTAATGTAACTTCATCATTGTACCTACCAATAATTTTTCACTACTCTAATGTGGATATCGGAAGTCGGTTTTGTACTTGGTATTAAATATTGAGTCGTATATATTAAAGCATTGAAGCGGGTTGATTTCTGAAACAAATTTTATTTAATTACGCAACTGATATAATTATTGAAATAAATTGTTGCTAAATGAAATGTGACTTCAAAAGTTATCAAGACGAATCATTGTACATCCTGCAAAAACTATTCAAAAAATTTACCTTCTAAACCACTTGGAGAATATATATTGCTGCTTCAATGAATAGTTCTTATTTTTAGGCAAAGACTGTTCGAGGAATCACACGTCTGCTGAAAAAGAACAATTGTTATATACTTAGAGATTCACATCGGCTTAAAACCGAAAAAAGTGTAATTTGTAATGTCAAGCAATTCAACCACAGAATTTTTAGACTTTACAGGGGAGAAGGAATATAAATGATTCTATTAAATGTTTGTTAAGGTTATCTTAATAATATACAAGAACAGAACTTTGGCCGGTAATTCATTTGAGGTGATGGTATTTAGGAAATATTAACTTCCGTAAATTTTCCAGACAAAATTTCAATCGCAAATCATAGTTTGAAATAATATTTTTGATATAGGTCACCATATTTAGACAGTTATTATATGATCAACCAAATATACACTCAATACAGACTTTCAAGGATGCCCTTTTATCCTTTGCATAACATTAACTTTAAAAAGACTACGGCTAATTTAATGAAGAAAGATCGAAAGGGAACATGTAAAGAAGTAAAGCAATTCCAAAGAGAAATTTTTCTAAAGAGAACAGAAGATTCGGCAGAAGTAATAAGATAGTGGTACAATGCAATAACAATGTACAGCAATAGCAATAAAAATGAATGATCACTTGTAAAACAATGCTAGAAGTTGAAGTGACACCTAAAGAATTCGGACACAATTAAATTCATAATACAAATGTGAGACTTTTAGTCTCTATAAAACCACTTGTTCAAAGAATTACAGTTTATTTAAATTTTATTAGTGATAGAGTTGAATATATTTATTAAATTTCGGTTATAATATAAATATCGTAGATGCCATACCGACTCAGGTAAATATTGAATATATTACCACAGTAAAAATAAGAAAGTGTATTTGATTTCATAATAATATGCTACCGAGTAGTATTGATACACGCAAATTTAATCCTACCAGACGAAAAAGCCATTAAAGCTTATTCATTTTTTGTAATACTAAATAAAAACTTATTTTTGGAAGTATTATAAATTTAATCTATTTTCCCCTTTATTTCTAACATAAAACGAGTATAGGTGTTATTAAGGTATCAGATAAAAAATATTAAATTACAGTTTGCAAAGCGCCTTCGAGTATTCATTCGTCCATTGCTAAAATATCGAAATGTCAAGATCTAAGAGAGCCGTCTGTCGTCTCCCGAGACTCAATACGTAACAACGGGATGTTCCTAGTGATTTTTTTCTCGATGCCATTATCAATTCATGTGACTGCAGCAGGAAGGAGTACCATCGTATTCTGCCTTAGATAGAATCATTGAAAACGCTTCCCGATAAGAAAACCTTTCCTTCCTATATACAGATATTGAAGTAAGCTTTGATGCTTCAAAACAAGTAAGGCTTTGAGTGACGCATGTGATGGAAATCCTCTATTCAATAATAATTGCAGTTGCAGATTGGATTCTGAGAATGAAATTTAAAATGATTTGTTTTTTCTAATCTTTTCCTCCTAATTTTAATTTGTTTTTCCCTCAAGAATACAAACATTATTTATTTTGACGTTTTGGAATTGTTCTTACTCTCGTTGAAACGATCTTTCTGGTAATAAAATTCACGGAAACAGTAATAAGGATTATTAAAAAAAACTTTTGTTCCATAAGTGAAAAATTAATTGTTTTTATTTTTCACTCTTAATATTCGCGTAATTCGCGCAGGAGTTGACATTTTTTAAATAAAATAACTAGATATAACACGTTATTGACTGAAAACTTGAAATCAAGTAAAAAGGAGCAAAGAATTATATTGTAATTAGCTAAACTGATTTTCATTAAAATTTAACTCATTCTTAAAACTCTCTCATATTCTTTATACAATAGAAATAATGTATTTTTGTATTAAGGTTCTTTAGACAGTTATATTAAGAACTAAACCAGAGTTTTGACAAATGAAAATAATAACTAATGACATAATTTCGAAGCATTAAGTCATCCCAATGCTACGGACAGGAAGGAATGAATACGTGTGAGGAATTTCTACGTCAAGCTCAAAGTTTAGGGCAAACGAGTTAACTTGTCAAGAGAAGGTTCTGTCCCTGACGAAGCAGTAATGCAAAAATTTACAGACTATAAAACACCTAATTTTACTAAGAACTTGAAACTGCAAAAATTTTAAGCGATATACCCTTTTAAATACTTATGCAAGATAATAATAAAATTTACGCGGTACAAAATATATTAATAAAAATTTTTTCCGTTAAATTATTATTTCCAATAAAGAGAGAATTTATGATGAAATTCGAGTTAATACATCCATGTTATATTCTTTTTAGAATAGAGTGTGTATGTTTATGGTCAAATTCAGGGCTTTGAGCCGAAAGGATGAGTACAGAATACAAGGCTTTGAGACGCGTCCCTTGAGAAGGACGGAGAAAACAATTAGGCATGTAAGGGTAGGTGGAGAAATTATAAATCCAAATCGAAGGGAAATTAAAAATTTTATGGAGGAACAGTCAAAGTTAATGCTATATTCAAAGTTGTGAAAGAGCGTTCCATTTTCACTGACCGCGATAATTGGAGCTGGAGGAAAAGTCATTTCTTATGGGAGTATTTCTGAAATAAATTGTTTTTCATGGTGAAAATTTTACGCCATTACAAAATATATACATATATATAGCTTCAGCATTACTTATGAAATAATGGAGTAAATAGAAGTCTATTATTAGTTATAGTTTTCATTTGAACTTAAACCTCATCAGCACTCGAATACACAACAAAACTTTCACTAGAATAACTAAATGTATATTTCTATGCTCCTTTTTTAAAATGTCTTCCTTCAACGCATTGATTCAAATCATCCATCCATCAAATGCTTTAGTAATATTTCCATCTTGGGATTTTCTCAATTATATATTGTTTATATTCTGGTACCTAGAGGTACAGGCTTTTACGTAAATGCTTACTTTTATGGTGGTATTTAATCTTTTACTAGAGTTTTTTGGAAATCCTTGGCGAATAACTTCCTATTCTCTTTATTTAATACTGTGAGTTTCCATTAAACCCATTTGGTTTTCTACTCTTAGAATGAATATTTGGATACAAAAGACGATACCTTAAAATGCACGATTTATTTTACCTAGCTTACGTCCTTATTTTTATGTAGAATTTTTAGAGTTATAATTAATACAAAGAAATTATATTTCATCAATTGAAAAAGTCATATCTTTCCTTCTTATTTCACTAGGGATAATCAATTTTCCTAGGTTATGAGATAATTTCCTTTGTAAGCTTTGATTTTGATTGATACATAGAAGCTGAATTAAGGTTTTCATAGAATTTACACTGTAATAAATTTTTCTAATATGAAAAAAGTTTATTCCTCAGCCAGTGGAATTTCAGGAACATTATCTTCTACCTTCCAACATTAATGGTCGTTATTTCTTTTCCTTGCGCTTTCAATATTTTTAACAAAGCATTGATTTTTATACGAAACTCCGGAAGAATATATTTATCATTCTTAAGTAAAGGTGAATGTTTTTTTTCAAATCAATAATTTTAATGGTGAAATTGACTCCACCAAATCATTCCAATTTTACGGCACACCCCACAAGACGCCCGAAGTATGTCATGAAGAAACAAATTTGTTGTTCTCGTTTCTCGTGTGAAGCTAATGAATCCATCTATGTGCTTCATTTAGCGTTGGGCTGCGCTCAGTTAACCAGAACGGCTCTAAAAGCGTGCATTGGGTTACTTCGTCACTTATTGATGATGGATTAACGTTAGCGGACTATTGCAATTCAAATTGACGTTTCAGGGTCAAAATTTGAAAATGTTTACGTCTTAGAATGGCATACAACGTAAATGTATATAAAATTAAATAGGTTATATATAAGTTTATAATCGAAAAACAGACGAAAGAAGACTAGAATCCTTCGAAACATGCTGCTGGAGGCAAATGCTGAAAATCAAGTGGACGGACAGAGTTAGGAACGAGGAAGTGTACAGAAGAGCGAAGGAATCCAAGTCAATGTGGAGTATGACAAGGAAAAGAAGAATAAAGTGTATAGGACACAGCCTAAGGTGTAATGGGTTCGCGAAGAATATAATAGAAAGAAAAATAGAGGGGAGGGCACCTCGATGAAGGCCGAGGGACAAATATATAGGGAAAATTATCAGAGATGTTAGAAGTAAGACCTACCAAGGGGTAGGAGAGCTAGCACTGGATAGGAAAAGATGGAGGGCTGCAGTCAACCTATCTTCGGATTGAAATACTGATGATGGTGATAAGGTTTTACATACAGGGTGTACCAAAGGTAACGGGACGGTCAAGCATCTTAAAAATTAATCGTCTGATTGAAAAACAAAAAACTCTTGTTTAGTATTTTTAGAAAAACTATTAAACCATATCTTGAACTTCCACCTGTGGGTGAGGCGGAGGATTACATTAAAATCCTAAATAGTAACTCACATTTTTTATCTTATATTCAGTTTGCATATGAAAAACATTTATTGTGAAATAATTTTATCTCTTCAATTGAATCAACTCGTTTCATAAATAAAATACTTTGATATTGACAAATGATATAAAAGTTACTTTTTATTCATTATAATACGTTATTTAACATTACTGTCATATTTTTAAGAGTACTAAAATATTTTAAAATTGGTACGAAGGTTTTCGCGGCGTCGTCCAAGTGCTCTCGGCTATTATCGGGTGCTGCGTCCGTTGTCCGTTGTCTTGTGATGACAACAGTTTTGCCAGCCATCCTGCTAGCGGAACTGTTGTCATCACGAGTCAACAAACGCGGATGCAGCACCCGATAAAGACGAGAGCACTACAATATTTCGTTTTATTGAATACCGGATTGGTAATAATTACTGTAACCTGACTTACTCTTGTTTAAACAGGCTGTGTAGTGAAATCATTAGCAATTATGAGAGAGTTTAATAAAATCAGTCAATTACATAAAAGTAGTTAATTTATTATAACAGTAAATGAAAACGTTTGAATATGTTTGTTTGAATGTTTTAATACAAGTAGATTTCGTATGTAGATATATGGCTCAGTACGATATTTATAAAAGTAGGCCGAATTATTTATATAATGTCAATTCTATCTATAATTATTTATCATCGTTTTATTTACGCCGCCACTTAGCTGCAGGTGGCTGCAATTGAATTTTAGGCCGGAAAAGAGGGTTAAAAAATAATCTTTTTTCGAGGTGAAATTTTCGCTGTCCCACTTTTTACCACATAAAAATTGCAGCATTTTAAAGTATACGATTTTTTTATCATTTATTTATGATGAAGATTCAAATTAACTTTATTGTTTTAAGAGTATTAATGATTAATCTATTTGCATTTTCTCATTATATACTTTCAAAACGTTTTGATTACTACTGGTCAATATATATTAGGAGTGTGTACAAGCAAAATTATACATTTTGAGCAAATTTTTTGCCACGCGCGGCGTTTTTGACCATTCTGGCTCACGTTTCGGAGTCGCACTCTTTTGTTTCTCCTCTCCAGTGTCAGACTTCCGCGTGAAATTAAGGGCTTGGACGAGCTAATAGGTAACGACGTTTTTCCCTTTGTTAGTTTTCGGACCCCTATGGGACGTTGCTTCATATTCGCTCGTTTTATGCGGGCTGTATTTATTCATTATCGGGGTTCACATTCACGCCGTCTGGAGAAATGGATTGACATTAACACACTCTCGGGAAGTTTCAATCCATTACAAAGTCCCGGTTATAGGCAAGTCACGTGCTTCTCATTTCACCTAAGTCTTTGTGACTTCATTTTTTCCCGAAAAAGATTTCCAGCATCCTGTAATGAAAATCTTAATTGATGCTTGAATTTTTGATTCATTATGCTGTTTTGCGATTGTAATTTTTACCAACCACAACACACCTTACCTGATATTTTCTTTAAGTTAATCCACGAAGTTTTTAGTACTGTGCTTGCTCTTTAAAAATCATTTTAATGAAGTTGAGGGGAAATTCTGAAATGTTGTTCATATAATAGAGGCCTCAAGCTGGAAAATCCTTGACATAAAATATGTTGTAGGATTCAACTTATCCTATAAGTTTACACTCGTCTCATCTGGAAGAGGTACACGCATACAGCAAAAACTTTCAATTTCCTTGAAGGAAAAGGGACATTTGGGATATGTGAGCGTAAAACTCGGCTCGTAAATTGACATGAAGTGTATATCTTATCCTGAGACGGTTAAATTCCGACTACCTTGCCCTTTGCTCTTGCAGGAACTGAGTTCTTATCCTGGTTGTACAAGTAAGATACAAGTATCTCTTCCAATCCGGAAGGGTGTGTACAATCAAGGTTCTTTTCCAAAAATTTCCCTGAATGCTTCTGATGCATGAGTATTTCCAAAAAAAACATCAAACTAACACGAAAGCTTGATGTTGTAGCTGGACCGGCTGATTTAAACAAAATTCGTATAATTGACACATCGGTCGTTGTAAGTCGCTCAGTCGTCATACTTACTGCCCTCGAAAGCCTTTATTTTATGGAAATCATGAAATTGTAATCGTCACTCCGAAATCTTTAAAATAATTTATGATTGTGAAATTATACAGCTATATTCAATTTCAGACAATCACTTAGGGTTACTGATATAACAGTTCGCGTCCTCCTGAATGGGTGAAACTTATGACTGTTACCCCCTTCAATCTTAATCATTCTTGAAGTTTTAGAAGGAAACACTGCAATTCCACAAACAAATATTTATTTAAAACACGACCAGGCTTCGGTATGTTCAGGTTCAACACCTAAAGATGCGTTCCACACCTAAAGATGCATCTAGACACAACAGTTTCTTCAACAAGAACTTCAGATTCAAAACTTTTTTAGGTATTCTGGTCGCGTTTGAAATAAATATTTTTTATGTGGAACTGCAGTGTTTCCTTCTAAACCTCCATGATGTGAGATTCCGCATAGTCAAGCCTGACACGATTTCTTAATAACAGTTATTTAAAAGAAAAGAAATATAGTTTTCATTAAATGCTTTCTTTTACATCCAATTACTCAAAGTAGGAGTTATTATAGTCCAGGCACTATCTGTATATGGATGACTGTAAAGCATAGGATCGCTAATTTTTTTCTTAATTGTTCGGAACTGTTGTTAGAAATTATAATTTCACTATGTGTACTCTGGACATGTGTAGCTAAAGTTATGAAAAATCGAAATGTGAAAAAAATTTCATTATTTTTTCGTCTTATCCTTTGAATAACTCAAAAACTATTCACTTTAGAGAAAAATGGCAGAGGAATAAAGGTATAGTAATTGAATTTCGCACAAGGTAGTATTATTTAGAATTTGTAAAAATGATTATTATTATTGTTACAATGGCTCAGTATGTTCGGGTGACAAATCCGACTAGTGCGCGAAACACCCATTTCACGCACTTGTATCAAAATTTACTATTGTAGTTCAAATTTGACAGGGAAAGCTGAGATTATTGGGCGAAGCCAAGATGGAGACGCTACCTCATAAACATTCACTAAATTTAACATAAATTCTGATGAAAACTGAATATTCCGACGAAATTAATCAGATAAAACAAAAATATATATTATTTTATATATTCTTAAATTTTATAAATATATGTTATTTGATAAAAGTATGTTGTTGTGTGTGTGTGTGCGTTTGCATGCCTGTGCGTGCGCATGTGTGTGTGTGTGATTTTTAAAAGCTTTTATTAATCAGCAGATAATGTTGTTATGTGAAAGATAAGAGTACAAAAATATTTATATTATTGAATAAAAAACAGATAAAAGTATGTCCTTCTTATATATAGTAAAAAGTAAGCAAAAATGAACATTAACAACATGATATTTAGAGTGCATGTCTCCGGGAACCTCAAATTAAAAAAATGGTCCAAATCGGTTCATTATAAGCCGAGATAATGACAATTTTCAGCGCGCGGCGATTTTGAACTAGCGAATTCGCCTTTGACTCGCGGCTGCCGCTGTGACCCCCTCCACCACCGCCCATGCGGTTCGGATCAATTCTCGCGCGTTCAAATGTTTTGACATTCACTAAATCTTTACTTGGCGTCTTAGTATTTCCTTCTCTAAATTATCTATTCTCTAGTTCTCTACACCATTTCCAGCTTCAACAACTCTTGACTCAATAATTTCCTTTCCATTTCCGTTAGTGTTCCCAAATGACATTCTCTTGTACGGTAAGTCATCGTCTCACCGACCGAAGCAAATCCAAAGTACGAAGTGAGTGCATCCGTTGCTCTTTTCTCCTTTACTCTCTCTTATGAAGATGATGACGTCCCAGGAAAACCAATATCATTCTTATTCAATCACTTGGGTGGTCGATTACTTTAGAAAATTATTATGGTGTTCTAAGTTGTTTTAAAATCGGTTAGCAGTGGAGTAACATTTGGAATCCATTAACAATATTTTACAAAGGCAAAAGTGCTAATTTTCTTATGTGTTACTTAAAACACGGTTTTTTCATCAAAAAGTTGTGATCTGAGTTTATAAGTAACTTTACTTTAGCTAATGTGACGTGCCTTAGGAATGAGACCCACTTTGAATACTTAATTCCCTAATTGCAATAAATGGAAATTTTATTTTCGTCCTGGGTCTGTGGCAAAAGGGCTACCAAACTCTCATTCTCTTTTGGTTACATCGTCAATTTTGCCACTGCTTCTGATGAGGGTAAACACAGAAGGGCACTGAATCGTCGTTCTCAGTGCGAATGACATTTCATCTTCCCATGCGGAGTGATTTATTTCCCTTCGATTACGTGCCACTACCCCATCCGACAAAAAAAAATAGCATTCCATACTTATCGAGTCTGAAACCCCAATTGCGGACATTGTATCTGCTCTGCGAAAAAATATTCGCGCTCCCGGAATATCCCTCGTCCCATTCCGTCGGATGAACTTTCTGTCCCGTCGCCCCGCTTGTGGTGTAGTTCTCCGTTCCCGGTAGGGGGCAACGTTATCGGACCTCATACTAATATTATCTTTTATTTACTGGCTACCTGCGATCGTTCGCATCCAGTTGAGTCTTTGACGCCACGCAATGTCTCCGTCACCAGGGACTTTCGTTGACACTAGGTTAGACGGACGCCGCTCCGCCGCGTCGCCCAATTCACCCCTTTCAGCTCTCTCTCTCCCCTCCCCCACCCCCCCACCCCACCCCCTCCCTCCCAATCTCTCACCTCTCACTGCCTCAGCGCGTTTACTTAACGAGACAGCTGAGAATCCAAGCCGAGAAGCAAGCAGTCCCTCTTTTAGCGGCGCCACCAAAGGGAAAGTACGTGACGTCGCCATCGTCAAGTGGGCGACACTTGGTCACCATGTTCGCAAATCGCATTCCTACGTCGACGGTTCTTGAATGTGGCACGCCATTAAATCTCTCTCTCTTCGAGTCATCCATTTGGAGTTGCATTCGCGATGGCTCTAATGATTTCTGTCACGAATCATCGCGGATCCCAAGGAACTTATAATCTCTGATGCGCTAACCCAATAGACGTTTAGCGTTCAATTAATTCCTGATACTCAGCCCTAAGCTTCACGAGCTGCTCGAATCTCTCCATGCCATTAAAGATTCCTATTCCTTTCCTTCCTCTGCCGTACATTTCCTACGGTCTGTCTACCTCCCAACATTCGCCACGACGTCCTATAACCTCTTAACATATTTCCCGTCTCCTCCGTATTACTGGAGGCAACTTCCCATCCTTGACATTGCCGCCTTCATCATAATTGTCATTACTTTTCCCTCTTTCCGTCCATATCCTTGTTCCATCCAGCTACTCATCCAAATATCAGCTCAGTTGACCTCTAATTGCTCTCATTATCCTTGGTCGGTGGTCATGCTCATTGACCATACAGTACTACATTTCTTGACAGCATTAGGAATAAAGTTACTTGTGTAGGTAATGTGTCAAAGTTGAGGTAAATGCCGCTGGGATTGGTTTGCCATCAATACACAGATAAACAGAGAGAGATAGAGAGAAAATATAGGGCACCCCCCATTTAGTTCTGGATGTGAGGAATTATAAATTATATTCGGAATGCCTGTTAGTAAACATACAAAGCAAGGGTCGAGTGACCCGAAGCAACCTGTGTTCCATCTTACAGAAGTTCTAAATATCTGACAAATTTATTTTTGGTTACATCAAATTAAACTTTTGATTGTGGAGAAAATGTCACAATTAAGCCTTTCTATTCAAGCCTTTTCAATTCATTTAAGCTGATCTTAATCAATTATGCTTAAAAGATAATTTAAATATTTTATCGAGTAAATTATTTAAGATCAAGTGCGTTCGGAAATAATTAATTTACCATTGCTATTTTGGCATCAAATCAGTTCCTGATATGCGTCGAAACAGGAAGTTGTGAGGGAAAAGAGTAATATTATACATTTCGTCTCTTCCTGGCTCATTGACCGTTATAGTGACCAAGAAATAGATAATACATGCTTGTTAACGTATTTTACCTTTACTATCAGCATGGACTCAACGTACCAAATCTGTCAATTTCGTTAAGTTACATTTTAAAGCTGTGAGATGATTCGGTAAAGCGGTTATAATATTAAGACCTTTTCGAAGAATTTTACATTTTTTAACATTTAAAAACCCGAAAGGTCGATTTTTACGCGGATGGCTTACCTTGCATTGACAACAATCTATGTAAAATTTAGAATGAAGGTCATAGGTCCTTATTTTTCTGTTAGTTTCTCTTTTTTCATTCAGAGGCATTGTAGAAGTACAAGGTGAGTTTCTCAAGGGTCTTATGAAATACTGCGTCGAACAATCGCAGGTCTCCTTCGCCAAACAATTTCTGAACGCCATTTCTTTAGGCGCTTAGGTCAACTCTGAGCCTCGCCTAATTTCTACGCAACTTCACCCCACCCAAAATGCTTGTTCTATTGCCTACGCCGTCCTTTTTTCTGTTGAAATCTTCCCGACAACATGTTTTTCAGCATTATCAAGACTTATTCTTAAGAACTAAAGGAATACTTTCTGTTTCCCCCCCCCCCAGTGGTCACGGGGGTTCCTACATATCCTCCGACAAGTGGTACGTGCCGTCAAGCGCCTACCAGAGGACCCCGGCAATGGGGACCTCGAGAGAGGAGCACGAGACCCCATCCTCCGACAGTATTTCCGAATCAGGCACTCCGTCGAATTTCGCCCGCGACTGCCGCCGCGTTGGTTTCACGCCGCCCGAGTCCAGCCGAGAGGAGTCCACGCATCTCGGCCATTATCGAGGCAGAAAAAAAGTTAAATATAGTCCACGCAAAAGGAGACTCACTCACTCCATCCGTCACAACAGGCCACAAAGATTACAAAAAGGCGTGAGCGCTTTCGCACTCGAAAACACACTTTCGCACGCGGTGGGTGATGGGAAATCCCGCCGTTCCGGTTCTGGCGCGTTGCTGCGCAGCCGGTGGAGACGGCCGAGACCGCGATAAAAGGTCCGCAAAATCCGGGGATTTCGCAGTCCGTCGCTCTCTCACTGTCCGGGCAGATATGCGATGTGCGTTCGAGTGTGTTCGCGAGGGGGCGAAATCGGTCACGTGGGAATCCACGAACAGGAGGCTGCTTGAACGTGGATTGTCGGTCTCGTCGGTTAAACTATGCTCTTGGGATATTAAGGATTCGTGCATGTCTCTCCTCACGGTTTCCTTGGGTTGGCTGCGTGACTTGTGGCATCGTAATCCGTCCACCGAAAAGGGTCGATCGGCTTCCGAACAGAATGTATAAAATGTTCGCCGAGGGAAAACCCTCAATTAAGTTTACATTTAATAACATCACCGTGAGTACTTCCATCCGAAGATTGGTCGATTGCGGTTCTCCATCCTTTCCTGTCTGGGACTAATCCTCTCTCACGCATTATCTATGCGATCAAAAAGAAGGAACCCAATAACGGTCGATGATCTGGATTTGGACATTTGCGAGAAAAAACATAAATAAATCATCCCACGTGGAAATGAGTGTGGAACACACCAAATCGCAATTTAAAATAACCCTTAGCAGAAACGAAAATTTATCCGTGCATTCACGCAGTGTATTGCATGCAGTGTATTACATTCGTTGAAAAATTGGGAAATACAAAAATTATAACACGGAATTACGAGTACTCTGAGCTTTGGCACTCATTGTTATCTACGTAGTTCGGAGTACCGAATTTTATTATTTCTTTTTTGAATACAGAAAAAGAGCCAGACTTTGTTAAAAGTGTATTCGCCTATATTTCCTCATTTTATTAGGTTTTATATTGCGAGATCCGCTGTAAATTGCTATTCTAAGATGGCGTCGCCATCGCGTCGTTATTTTTATTGTTGTAACTTTCTATGAATGACGTCATACGAATGTGTATGGATGTCTTTTGGGGAGTATTACTTCATTACATTCATAATTCAGGTTTTAAAATAAAAAAAAGATTCATTATATCGGCATAGTGATTGTCTATAAATTAAATTTCTCTGTTGAATTCTTTCATTTAATGGCACATAATTGACGTTACATAACTTTTTTTAACGATGCAATGATGATGTGAGTATAATGGGAACTTGAGTCATGGAACGCGAAATTAAAAGTGCATTTTAAAGTATAAAATTTTAAGTAAAGAATGGATTAAATACAACAGCGCTTTGAGTCCGGTTTGAATGTATATTTTTTGTCCATGAAAAATGTATAGTTTCAACATTAAAAGCAATAGCTATTGGAAAAAATCTTGGATAAGAGTTACGCGAGTGTACGAAGACATTATCGAAATAAAGCAGGTTGGGTTTAATTCCACAGAAATGTGTAGAACAACTCAACCGGTTTCAACCTTCCCAGGTCATTCTCTAAATTAAAAGGCTTGATAATGAAATCATGATGACTTTAACTCTTGATAATGACCTGGAAAGGTTGAAACCGGCTGAGTTGTGCTATACATTTCTGTGGAATTAAAATTAATGTTTTTATTTCGATAATGTCGAGATTCCACAAAGTTAACTCGCCGACAATTGAATTTGTACAAAGACATGTTCGTGGTCGTACTAAGAAAGAGGAAGTGGTGCCCAAGTCGACTGAATTCACTGATTTACCGTAACATCAGAAATCGTTTGGTGCTTGAGCAATCAGGGGATCTTCTTCGTTCCCCCGCCGCGACATCGGAAAACATAATATGACTCCATCCCTCGTCTCGTTCGTCGGTTTCCATTTATATGCGTGGTCTCTTTCTCATTTGATGAACTGAGAATCTCTCATATCGCCATCAGGAGAAAAATAATGTAACGATACTGTTGTTACTTTTGCTGATTTTTATAATAACATTTCTGAGAAGTTAGGGACGAGGGAATACGTTACTCTGACGAAAAATAGACGTTCGGGAAAGATAATTTCCTTGTTTGACATAATACCACCCGTACATATTTTGGTTAAGTGCGACCCAGAAAACCACGATAAGCACTCGTGTTTTACGCCCACCGCGCATGACGTGCCGTCATCCATCACAGATATCTTCGCTTTACTCCCCGGGGGCCAGCTCCCATTGGTTAGTCTCCTTCGATCTCCGGCTTCATTAGAGTTCTCTGGGTGACGCTGCTCGCCCTATTTTCCCTTCCCAATATTACGCCTTTTTTGTGGCTCTACATGTCACGTACGTTACTCCGATACGAAGTTTCATCGTTGGAAAAGGGTTAATGGAATCGTTCCGCTGGTTCTCCCTATATCCGTGCAGAGTAGCACAGCGACCAGTGAAACACGTCCTCAAGGATAGGTAGTGTTTTCGTTTATAGGGTGCTTCGACAACTATGGTCATTTCGCACCTCTTCACGTCATAGAAAAACCCATGTGGGCAAACACAACAACCATGCCCTGGGCGGGATTCGAACCCGCTACCTTTGGGTTAGCCGGCGAGTCATTCTACCCACAAGGGGTAACCCGGTAGGTCATCAAATATGGGAAAACATAAATAAAACGAATATGTAAGTGCTCAGAAAGAAGGAAAACGCCGATTTCAAAGAGAAAAAAAAATCATTCATGGAATCGGGTATTGCATTCTTCCTTCTCATTAGCGCATGGTTTCGTCCTCCTGCGTCTTGCAATACTTTCCTTGTTTCTCATCCTTTCACACGCATGCATACGCCCTAATGAGGTAGTGCTCGTCAGTGCAATGCGTTACGACGGATGCCAGCTCCTTTCCCTTCTTTATCACATTACTTATTAGATTTTTTATTAGAAAGATGACTCATAATACGTTTGTTTGAATATATCGCGGGACGTCACCTGCATTAGAAAATTATTCATCGAGGCACTCGTTCAGCAGGCACCAGTTTATGCATGTATGTTTGTATGTGCGTTGTGAATGTGAATATTTACTTGCAAGAAATTACAATAAAGGGTTGAAAAGGTGTAAATATTGGCGGTAGGAGAAGGGAGTGTCTTAGAAACCCTGACGACATGGCAGCACTGGCAGAGGATGAAAGAATGACGAATGAGATGCTAAGGAAGTGGAGTTGTGCAAGGCTTATAAAGGGTGTGGGATAATTATTCACACAAAAAAGACCAAAAGCATGGTAATTATCAAGAACCCCAAGTACGTGTTAGTTAAAATTTTGGGAGAGAGGAAGTTGAACAAAGTTCACTTTTTAAGAATTTGGGATGAATTATAAAAGATGATATGAGATGGAACTAGGAGGCAAAATTGAGAATCGATATAGCGAAGTTAGCATTCAACAAAAAGAGTCAAATACCGTGCAGCCAATTACCTTGAACTTCTAAAAAGACCCGCGAAAATTCGTGTGTGTAATGTAGCACTTTAAGGAACAGAGACTTGAGAGAAAGAAAAAGAAAATGGTTGGGATGCATGTTGATAAGGGTTTGCCCGTTGGTGGCAGCTCTGGAAGGACATTTTGAGGAAGAGGTCGCAAGCAGCGTCAAACTGTGCCTAATTTGTAGAAAGGAAGAAGCTCATGGGAAATGAAAAAAATCGCAAGGGATAAATAGGCATGGAGAGAATATAAAGTAACGACCTGCCATAGAGTTGATTGCTATTGAAAACACCATCTTATTCCTGTTGCGGAATTCGATAAGCCCCTCTCTACTCTAGTTCCTCTTCCCTAGTTCCAACTTCCCTACGCCGTAGTTCCATCTTTACCCTCTCCAACAACTGTCTTCCAAATCGCACATTATAATCAGGTTCTTTTTTCCTTTTAATGCCTACTGAGGACCTCTTCCAGACGCTACGTATTTATTCTACTCCTCTGCAAGACAGGATGTTAGCATGTATAGGTATCTGCAATATCACTGAGTCCGTGAGTTTTTGTTCTAATGTGACCAACAGATTTCTCTCTTATTGCCAGCATGACTAAACTCTCCTTTCCCACCGAGTACGATGCCTTCTCTTGCAAACTCCTGTTCGTATCCCGATTATATCATTCATTCTTCATCTGCTGCTCCAGATGTTTTTGCACCGATCCATTTTATTTCACCAACTTCCAGAATGCATAACCCTAGCTTGATCAATTATTTCTAGAGTTGTTTAACTTCCCACTTATTTCTAGAGACCCGAAATTCCGCATTCTCATCCTAAATCTATACATTTCGACTGATGGTCCACTCCCAAAAATCACCACCTGGAGATCCAAATGGGGAAATATTATCTAAAAGTATTTTACTGGGAGAAGTGCCATCACATCTTATTTTTTTAAATACAAGGCTTCATCTCCGAGAGACAATTATGTGGTGGTTTCCCATTACCTTCAGCTCATTTCGATTTCAGGGATTCCACTCCTGACCTCAGATGTGGCAGTCGATGCCGGACAAGTTGCCTTAACCTTCGCCACCAGTGACCCCTGGATATTTTGGAAAATCGACAAAGTTTAATTTCCATAATTCAACTTTTTCCTCGGTGTCCAGTCAGAGAATATTCAGAAAAATAATTTTTCAAAGGCCAAGAAAAAAAAAATGAATCATCGGTTCCTTAATCTGAGCTACTCCGTGAAGAATGGAAATAGAATAGAGAGTTTTTTATCCAATTTTCAGGATGTAATAGGAAGTAATAAAGGGGCAATCTCTCGAGGGATACTTGAACGGATTCGGTGGCAGTCTCCGGTCTTAGCGAACATGAGAATACTCAGACTCAGACAGGGAGGAAGGAGCAGCCGGATTTGCTAAATGCTGTTATGATCAACGTAGCAGTGTAACAAAGTTATTGGAAGAGTTAGGCTGGGAACCGCTCGTTGATCGTAGGATAAAATATAGGTTAAATTTATTGTATAAATTTGAAACAGATTACTTCAAGGAGGAGGTTAAATGTATATTGAAAACCCCGTCATAATATGGTAGAGCAGACCACGCCCGGAAAATCAGGGAGATAGTTTGTGGAACAAATAGATTTAAAATGTTAATTTCCCCCCCGAACCATTAGAGATCAGAATAAACTAGGTCCAGAGGGACCCTTAGGAGGAGTAGTGTATACATTTTATTTTCCCCCTGCATGTTTTCTCTCGTTTTCTTTTTTTATATATTAAATGTTATTTTACGTTGCTTCCGCATGAATTGTATAATTATTGTGAAACGATATGAATTCAAAAGTCTTACATTGTGCCGCATGTTGTGGATGGTGTTCTGCTATTTTATTTTGCTTGCGGGTTGCTCCATTCTGAGTGCAATATGTTTCTTAACATTTGCATTCATGAGTGAATGTGTTTGGTGGTGGCTCACCCCCTGCCACACGCCCCTCTTGCGGCTGCCTTCAGGGTAGTGTTTGGAAATAGTAGAAGCAGCAGGCAGCGGTCCGACTGCCTTCGCACCGAGTCAGCCCGAGTCCGTCCGCCCTCTTAGGGAAGTCCGATTGCAATCCGTCCAATGAGGCAATCGGACCTGCGCCGACCTAGTTGCGCAGAAGGGTAGCCCACGTCATGACGGTGTGGATATGGGAGCTTGGGAGCTTTGGGGAATCGTTGCTCATGGAAACCGCCGTAAGGAGGCCGGTGCAATATTGCCGTGAACAGCAGGAAATCAAATTTTAGGAATAAGGAATTTAAATAACTCTTTCCTGAAGCACAAACTAACGGTAAATCGAATGGTGTAATTTATTTTCCAAATTTATTTCAAAAGAAAGGATTTAAAAATATTTTCTTGTATTTATGCGGCAAAAACCAATATTTTGATTTTATGTTCATCAAATTATCGAAAAACTGTAAAATTTCAAAAATTAATAATATTCGCATGTTATATCCTGTAATGACCTACGATAGTTAATTTTAATATATCTGTAAATAATATAACAACTTTAGAACCAAAAATTTCAAAATTATTCAAGGATAAACGTAGTCGCCCACTAAATCGCCTTCCTTGTTCGATAGACCTGCTTATGCACACTGTTTATAAAATTTAGGTGACACTACAAGGCAATTCTGGCTGCGACAATCGATGACTTATCTCCAATGAGAATAGAATTACGAATTAAGTTCACTGTGGAGGCCGTCACTTGGTGGAATTCCATGATATAGTGATGGTTTTTTTATTAATAACTATAATATTTCCACAAAAGATACAAAGCACGACTGGTTTAGGCGATGATCGCCATCATCTGGTCGTGCTTTGTGTCTTTTGTGGAAATATAATAGTTATTAATAAAAAAATCATCACTCTGTTTTATGAATTGCTTAATATTGTCGATTTTTTTCCCTCGTCGAACACAAAGCCATGAGTCGCTGCGTTGATTCCGAAGGCATTAAAAGTGGTTAAGATTAAGGTGAATCCGTCGTTTCTACGAGGTAATGTGGGCGTCGCATATGTGATATATAATATGTCCTTGCTAGCAAATGTTTGCATTGTTGTGATATTATTTTTGCGTTTGCGACTATCAGGGAGGCTCTGTGCACCTGGGGAGTTTTGACGGATGGTGCACGGATATCGGTTGGTATTTGATAAGTCATCTGTCTCCGCCAGGATATATCCAGTGTGCGCGTACTGGGTTTAAAAATTGTTCATTCCGCTTAGGTCCGACTCCTATAAACCAAAATTTGTTCTCTCTCGTGGTAGTGTAGTGAACGAAGTACAGTCCTACCTCCCTACTACCTGACCGGTCCGAAGGTCCTACAAGATTTGAAAAGTGAATATAAGGTCTTGTTGAGACCGCCCTTTACAACCCCCTCCCCACCTCCGTCCTTTCCCATAAAGTCACCTATCTTTCTTACCCCCTTGTTAGGTCTTCTTTCTAACGTCACTGATAATTCGCCCACTGTATTTTTGTCTATGTCATCCGCATAACGTAGCACGTTAGTTCGTACTCCATTCAATCAGATGCCCATCTCTGCCACGTTTCCTTTATTGCTTGCTTCTTCTAGGCGTATGTCGATCAACCCTGGTGAAGGTTACACCCTTGAAACTAACTCCTGTATTTATTTTAGCTATTATTATTTTTCTTTCATTTTTCATTTGCGTTGGCGCAAATTTATTCGGATGTATTTGGAATGGGCGTTGCTCTGCTGTCGTTGTAATCAGTGCCTGATTTCTGAAGACGATGGGCATCGAGCCGCACATCGAAACGTTGGAGCGGAACACGGGAGGACCTGCCCCGGTGTGAAACCCGAGAGCTTAATTCACCCATATACCTAGTCTCTTTCATAATTCTGCCGTCGCTGTACTTTCAAGCCCCTTTGTGTATTTCGCCCTCTCAGTTTTATTATACTCTCATCGTGAGGTCCTCTGTTCGACGGTGGGTCCTTCGTCCTACGCAGGAATGAGTGCGTGCGGTCGGATTGTATTGCTCCGTGGATATCGATTATGCGGCAGTGCTTCTTTCATCACGGAAGAACGATTTCGCATTAAATCTGTTCGGAAAATCACGCCCGACGTGAAAAAATCGAGCCCAGTGAATGTGAATGCGACTGTACCACGCGAAATACGTTCACCGTTCGCCTTATGGTTGAGGCCGACAATTTATGCCGTTTCCGATGTAAGAATTGTTGAATTATTAAATCTTCGTGTCGCCCGGGTCGGCCCGGTGACTAGTGGCGCTCGTCGGCTAACCTGAAAGTCGTGGGTTCGAGTCCCGCCTGGGGGTTTAGTTTCTTCGGATGGTTTTTTTTTCCCTTTGATCTGTAGTGGTGTGATCGCCGCACCCCGCAAACAAAAACACATCCATACCACCAACTGATCGCACTTCACATTACGCACAATAGGTATGACGATGCCCGATGGCGTTAATTTTGCGATTATTTATCGCATTCCTCCCACGTGACCTCTGGGTGCATATTTTGTTATTAATTCTCACCCGTGTGGCGTAGCGTTCGTCAGTGAGAAACCAAATTTGCATTACTTTTTACGTTCGCGATTTATTTAATTATTGTTGGTTTTCGTTTGAGGGAGTTGTAGTCGTGATTCTTACATTTCTCGAAACTCTATTTTGAACATTGAACCCTACAGTAACGAATGTGCCATGCCTTGTTGCGAAGCGTCGGCAGTTGCCATGGTGGCGTGTTCTAAATTTTCAGAGATTAAATTTATTCTTATAAAATTTTATGCTATACATACCAGAGTAAAATTTGCCACCGCCATTTGTGTTAGACGACTGTGATACTGCTAGGCTTGAGGGATGAGAGTACCAACCAACCAGCCGTATCGCA
>WURS02047162.1:0-11082 GCA_011762765.2 Rhinocypha anisoptera | reverse complement strand
TCCAATGTATTAGAATATTATAATCAACAAATAATTCCTTTTTAGTAAAATAAAAAAACATTACATTGATATCTAAAATAGTAACTTCATATTGTTTTTTTTCATAAAGTGCTACAAAACTCTTAAATTTTGGTTGGAAATTTTCGCTAGTACTACCAAATTTTGGTGAAACTAAGAGGGTTAACAAATGAGTAAAATATTTTAAATGGATATTTTAAGTCAACTGGTCCCAACCACATTATCGTTCCCATTGATGTTGAACTCATAAAGTGTTATACTTACTCTTATTGACATCCACTTGGAATATACCACGATAAGCATCAGCCACATACAGATTTCCCTTGGAATCAAATTTCAGCCCTAATGGACGCCCACACACGGCTTCATCGATGAATCCTCCTGGAATTGTTGATATGTAATAGAACTACATAAACATTGAATAATGTGAACTACCAGTAGATTCCTTATGAAATCTTCGCTGGTTTTCCATCGGGTTAAAGCTTTTGGCTGCCAACGTTTCGATGCCCTGAGGACGATGGCAGAGTTAGCCATTGAAATGTTGGCAGCCAAAAGCCTTACCTGGTGGAAAATCCACAAAGATTTCATAAGAATCGTGCTCCAGGAAAACACGAAATCTTACATACCAGTAGAATTCCTACACTTACAAAACGCTTCCCTCAAAACTACAGATGGACAAATATGTACTCTAATACTAGAAATTATTCATATTTCATAATATTAGTGAGAGTAAAAAACAGCACTCTTCCACAGAAAAATTTTTCTGTGGAAAAGTACTGTTTTTTACTCTCACTGTGAATGAATCGCTTCCACCACATCACGCCTGATTCGGTGAAAATTATTCATAATAATTTATTATTATTATTCATAACTACTCTGAAAGGAGAAGTTCAAAGACCTTGAATATTATACCATACTTAGATACATACAGTCCTGTCTTTGACATGTTGATGAACTAAAAATACACTGCAAGTACACTCAATTCCGTTCAGTAAATACTTTTTAAATTTACTTTTAATTTTGTTCATTAATTACTTAATTCTATGATACTACTAATAAAAGATAAGCTCATTGCTGTGCAAAAGTAGTCTAGTAGCTCTTCATGAAGCTATGTTGAAGGTAGTCCTTAAAGATCATTGATTACATTAGTTTGTTGATAGTTTATGAATAAGATATTTTACCCCCATATATATATATATTTGACCATTAATTTAAAAGAAATGATGCTATGAATCTTATGATTTTATTGTCTTTAACTTTTCTACGACTATGACTACATAACAGGTATATTGAAATTATAAAATAAAAGAGTTTTCATTTTAGTTTGATTTAATCAAGTTATAGCTTTGTAATGAATCAGATTACAAATAATTTAGCAGAATATTAATTAATATATAATTAGCAATTCTAGTAATTGTATATGCAAGGTATTTGAATATTCGAATCGGAAAAAATTATTATTTGTCCCATCTCTGTTCAAAGCTCATTAAATATTTCCATTGTGCATCACAGCAAAATATTTTTAATATACATATTTTTGCATATATAATTTATCATATTGTATTTCATAAATACCAGTGTATAGTTTGACCATGGATGACTGGGAAAAAAATTGATTTTTTCACACCTTGTTTAGAAATTTTACCCTGAATTTCTAAACTTGGGAGATCCTTGATTTCCACTGGGATCATCATTTTTCATCATGATATTTCCCATAATCAAGATGAAATGAATGATAATGGCTTTCAAAAGATTTCTGCATTCTGGCAAAAATTTCTTCAAATATGGAATTTTCACTTCCAACATATTTATTTTAACTGTGAATCAAAGTTTCAAACCCTTCAACTTTTTATTCTGTTATAGTGTAACTCAAAATTTCTTGTCCCAAAATTTCACCTTACAAATTTGAAACTCACAAAAGTATACATGGTACTGCCATAGAAAGAAAATTGGAACCAATGAAAATTTGGGCCAGGACAGTACAGGGCCCGAATTGTTTAAAAAAACAACTAGACATTAAGGCATGATATTTGGAAGCCAACAGCCTACATCATCATTTTTAACAAGTTATGTATTATCCATCCAAGATATCTTTGGAAGTGAGAAGATGGGTGTGGAGAGAGGCTACAAAAACATGGCTTCTTTTAATACGAGTGAAAACAGTGTGGTTTAAGCTCAGGTAATTTCTGAACTTTGTGCAATGAGTATCTGCTCCTTGTGTGCTGTTGTCAGGTGTACTAAATAGTGTTTTTACTACTGGTATCTATTTTTTAAAGTGATTACTGGGATAACACATAGATTTTAATGGTAGCCAACTGTACTGAGAGAAAGACAAAACATTTACTTTGTTTCTGCTTTAAATCTTTGTACTAGAACACTCTTGAAACCTCTATAGATTACAGTACTTTCTTCTGCATTTGATAGTGACTGTGATGGAACTAAAATATTATTATCTGGGCCAAGACACATCTTAGTTAAGAATTCAATCACTAAATCTAAAAAAAAATTAGCTACACTGGAAACAATTAATTAATGTTAACAAATCCCTTGATTTTTAGATGATTTTCACTTCCATTTCTGGGTGACATTTCCTAAAAGATATCCGAACTTTTTCTAAGATCCCAAAAATCTGCTTTTTACCTCCCCCCCTCTTTAATCCTTGCCAAACTTTTATGCTTGGAGTAAAAAAACCAACCGCAGTTTCATCTGGTGGATGATATAGTCCTGCTATGAAACCATGGTTATGTCAAATAAAAATCCATGTGGAAACTACCGAGTTTTAACCCCCAGTATGATGCATTTCCACAAAGTTATGCCTGAGACAGTGTCAAATAAGCTTTTAAACCACTGAAAAGAGTCACAGAAGATGAAAAGTGTAAGCCAAGCATCTACAAACAAAATACAATGCAGTGTACATCAGGCAGTCTGGCAGAAATATTGTTAATCACGGATGAGAACATTTAAAAAACTCAGCTGTCAACTCCCTTTTCACAAAACATTATTATACTTCTACCACTCCAGTGACTTTTGTGCCCGAAGATATTACATACTATTCACAAAGCACTAAAACTGGACAGACAAGCAAATAGAAACCATTATAGCATTGGTTAATTCGAGTGCACACCAGTGTAATGAACTTATTCGTCCCCACCCTTCTCCTTTACTCTCGATTACCCTTTCCTTGTTTGTCGCAACAACGATGTATTTTGTTTGAAGTTAACTCCCCATGTGATGGTTCTATATAAATGTTTCCTACTGTAGTTGATTGAAAATGGAGCTACATTCATATTTTTACTTTTAAAAATATTGATTATGGCCAAATGTTAAGAAATGTACCCCATGGTCGTTTAGTTTATCCGAGACAGTAGATCACTTTAAGCTTATATTATTCCAAAAGAGTGCAAATACAAAAATTAAATTGGGATATATGCTTTAATTTTGGACCTCATACTCCGACGTTTCACTTTGGCCTTCGTTCTACAAGTATAGGATTATTTTAATTTTCTTATACTCGTTCATTTCTTAACCCACGTACAGATGTAATCACACATGCTTCAATTTTCGCTTGTGGGTATTATGTGAGAATATGTACGAGTGAAGAGAAAGTCCAGAATCTGTAACTTTTCATCGTTGTGATTATCTCTTACGATAATACTCACCACATTGTTTTCCAAATTTAACAACAGGTACGAATTCATTGTTTACAATTTTAATTATTTCACCACCATGAATTCCAGTGTAAATTTCTCCTTTATACACAGCAAGCGACTCTGGTCCTTTGATTTTCCCCTCAAACATGTGTTCCCCTTTGTTCAGGTCTCCATTTAGAGCTAGGGGTCCTTGCAAAGGCATTGGAGGGGTCAGTCTGAAAGGGTGATTGAACATAAGTATACAGCAATTAAAATTGAATAATAATAAATACACACTTGTAGAGTGAGATCACCTTAATTCACCATATTCTAAATGAGGCGGCAATCCTGGCAAAAACACGATAAGCAAGAAGACCACCGTGGCTTCGACAATATGTCGAATCATCTTCCTGAAGATTCCTCCCATTTCTCAATAGAACTGAATGTCTACTTAATGGCAATTCTACGGGCAAGTGAAACAGGAATTGTAATACTCTAATTGTATACAACACCAGTGATGAAACTACCTAATGGCTTTAAAAATAAAAAAGCAGCTTTGACAATTCCTTTTTTCTACTTTGAAGCGTAATGATTTGCTAGATTATCACTAGCCTAACTTTCACTTCCCTGGGAAGTACACTCAATGTCTGCATGAAATGAACGAGTTTCTATTTAAACATGATACTCTTTTAATTACCATCTACTCTCCATCGAGTATATCGAAAAATTAACAACTGCCAGTTTCTCCAACAGGAATAACAAATTTTACAAAGAGTATTACTGTTCATTAAAATTGAATTACTAAAGTATAGAATTTTCCACTACCTACAACAAAGTTACATCTACTTTCAGTATTTTAAAACAAACAAACAAGGCCGTGTGCCAGTGATTTTTACAATACTAAGACTATTTTGCAAACCCATCGAAAGTATTAGGAACAATCAGAAGAAGTAAATTTTAGCCTGTCTTTTCCCATGGGTTCACCGGTTTTACCTGTTATCTTACGAATTCTACGCCTCCTACGTACACCTGCCTTCACAAACAAAAGACTAAACATGGGCGCAATAATTTTTTTAAGAAATTTGTAAAAGTAAACATTTAAATCGGGAAATATTTTATTAAGTTCTATCAGAAGATGGTAATTATGGAATTAGCGAACTTAGCTGGCTGAATTACTATAAAGTATTACAGCTCCAGATATGAATAGTTATTTTGTGCAACGGAATGTACGGTTGAAGGAATGAGTTATTGGATTTCTGGATCCAGCGCGGTGTAAATTCGGTTATTCCCTTTTGAGCAAATACCTTCCTCAAATTGAAAAGAATTCAATGGAAGAAACCTGCTAAAAATCAATAAAATAAATGTACCTGCCAAGTAATTATTCCTACGAGATTAGAGCTGCAAAAATGCATGCTGAATTGATGCGTCTTCGACATCACCAAATTCTCAAATAAACATTCTTTCAATGAATAATCGCGGTTGATCACGTGATTGGCAAAAGCTCACTAACTACTTTCACAGCAACAATCTCATACTAAAGGAGGACAACGAGAGCTAAAAAATTTTCAGTAGCCAAGAAAATTCCCATCTCTTCCTATGGAACTAATTTCTGATCATTACAAGCATAATCACACATGACCTTCCTCTCCACCAGTAATATTATAATTGTATCGGAAAAAATTAAATGTTTCAGATAAGATTTATGAAATTTCCAGAAAAGATCATTGGCTAGCTTAACAATAATAATAATTTTTTATTCACTGTAAGCAGTTTCAAAGGCAAGGCAAATGCATAGTTTCGTCAGGTCAATACACAAAATATGAATAGTACATTAAAAATTCAGCACATTAAATAAAACAATTTTATAGTTTAAAAAACTGGTATTATTGAACAAAAACCTTCACAGATGTCAGGTGACCAATTTTGGAGTGATTTCATAGTAGTATTAGGTTTTGCTTTGTAACGACCCATGAATCAGAACACTGGTATCGTCAGCAAATAAAACAGTTTCTACTTCAAAAATACAACCTGGCAAGTCATTAATATACAATAAAAAAAGCAGGGGGCCAAGTATTGAGCCCTGGGGGACACCTGATTCTACTTCCCTTTTAGCTGATTGATAACTTATCTTACAGTTTGTTGATGAATCATTTACCATGAGAAAATACCCAATCTCAAATTCTCTTTCTTCATTACCCCTTCATCTTAACTTCGAACATTCCATATACCTTATGATAAACATCCTTCTTATGTGCTTTTTTTTTAGGAAACGTCAAACGAAAGCCAATTTAAAATCAGCGACATCAACCAAAATTTGAAACATGCTGTGACAAGGTCGCAATGAAGGAACAGACTTCTATTGGGAGCATTTTTTAATATAAGGGACGTGAGATATTCCTTCAATTATGTCCAAAGTACCCTCTACTCCAGTGGGTCAAGGTTTGTTGAGACTTATAATCAATAACTCCATATTTGGGACAACATCTATAAGTACCTACCCACACAGAAGTGAATGTCTCTGAGACGACTCATATAGGTCTCAAATATCTCTGAGAGATCATGGTGAGACATTTCACCCTATTATGGTGCCATGAAAGTTTTTGGAAATGTGTATTTAAGTTGAATATATTAAATAGAGAGCTCTAACAATTATGTAAATGACGATATGTGCATAAGATATAAAGGTTGCTTCTGATGTGCCGGAGAAGGTATATTCTTTATTTATATAGTGGGTAAAATTATACTGTATATTACTGTAATATTGTTGAACAAACTTGTACATGGGAACATTGCCCTTCATTTAACTTTCCATTGGTTTCCTCCAAAGTTCTACATTAGATGTCACCATTTGAAAGTCTTACCACTACATGTCTACTGAATTAGTTAGAATTATGTATCTTCGTAAATGGTAAATACTTATGATCAGAGAGAACAGGAAGTTACAGTTATCATCTCATGCTTTCTAGTGGCATTGTCACTGATATGGTCCAAAAATTTGTTATAGCTATGCATCTGAGCGTATCCCTAGAGGACATGTCTTTGGGGATTCACTTTGAGAGGTCTCTGAGATTTATCATGAGACATATGTTACCTATCTGAGACATTACAATATGTCTATGTTACATATCTGAGCCTATCCACAGAGGACATAGTGATGTCTCAGAGACATCTCTGTGATGTCTCATAGAGGATACGGAATGTCTCTGAGACATATCATGAGATATATGTTACATATCTGAGATGTAACCAAGCTATGTGGGAATATATAAAAACAAGGGAGACAGAAGTGAACTAAATAATTAACTACAGACCAATTTCTATTATCCCTCATTTTGGCAAAATATTAGTATGTTTATTGCAGAAGACTAGTTGATTATCTAGAAAATCACAACCACTCTGCCAGTCAATTTGACTATAGAAAGGCAAGGTGAAATGAGCAAGCTTTGTTTAATACTGCCAGCCACATCCCAAAACATCAATGAGAGATGCAAAGTTACAGGAATCTATTTTGACCCGAGTAAAGCTTTTGATGTCATAAATCATGAAAAACAAATCTTGAAATGCAGGCTGTTGGACATTGATGTTTACTTTGTACTAATTTATGTGAGGTCGAGGATTCTGAATTTTCCTTCTGTGTTCATTTATCATGCTGTTCTGTATATTAGAAAACATCTGTCAGAGTTTAAAACAAATAACTCCTACCATTATTATAAAACAAGTATTTATTTTCAATTGCCCACAAACAGCACTGATAGGCCAATTACAGTGAGCAACATTTTTAAATAACAATGACGAAATGCACACATCCATACCCTAGATGAAGACTGAAATACCCTCCTAGTCGGGATTCGAACCCGAGTCCTCCTGGTTGGCAGACAAGGACATTACCCCGCCACCACTAAGTAGTTGTGATGATATTCACATGCTTACATCTAACCTAAGCACAACACTGAACGGACCTTACTTAATGTGTCCAAAATTGTATATTCATTTGCCATTTACTATAAATAATGAAAAAAGACTGAAGGTGTTTAAAAGGATGGTTTTTTGTTTATCCTCAGGAGAATTGTATTTATAAAATTAATTACTATTTGACTTCCCTTCATTGATATGTACCTGTTTGCATACAAAAAATGACTTTGTCAGAATTTTGTGTCTTTGGGAAAATAAATAATAATAATATAGATGTTGTGGAAACATCACTATATGTGACACTTTTGGGAGGTGATTCCATAAAATCTGCGTTATAATGGCTTAAATTGTTCTACCAATAGGAGAAGAAACAATGCCACCATGTCTTCCTCCTCCACTGTCTCAGCAGAGTTTTTTTGTCTAGAACAACAAACAATATATTGACATGGTAGTCAAGTGGATATCCAGCTAGAAGTTTTACCGACCAGTTTCAGTAACCAACATGTCTTTTGAAACATCCGACTGGTTTTGATAGCTGAACTGAACACCTATTAACTTACGCAATGGCGCTCCTACTGCACTCAACAGGGTTCGCTAGCCGTAATCATCTGGGTCCAGAAGCCAATTGACATTAATGAGTAGAGCCATCTCTTGGGTTATAAAGAGGTCATGAGAGTTGATAGCATTGGAAAGATGCTGAATATTTTTTGATGGGGAAAATCGTTGCTGGAGAGGAAAAAAAACATTTTAAATATCCTTGTACTTTCAAAAACAATACTCAATTGAAGCAGTATTTGGATGGTGGACCTGTAATAGGTATACCAACAGAGGAGATTGATGTAAAGTGTATATTAGTAGAACTGGAGAGTGGAAAATATAAAGCCAACATTTGAAGATGAGTGTAATCACAGAAAATGTTTTGTTTTGCTCATGCATGTAAAATTATGAGAGCTTAATGTTTGCATGGGGTGGTTTATTTGTATTGACTGTGTCATAAATGCTTTCTAATGTTGTTGCTACTTAAGAGACTTATTCTTTGGTCTGAAATCCATATGCATGAAATGAATATCATCTTTCATTTATATTACTCTTGCCCATTGAAATACACTTCTAATTAAATTAATGATATTTATAAGAGGAGGCGATTGTTTTTTTCCATTTATATAATACACTTATGACCATTTTTTGGCATTTCATACTTTTGGAGGCAGAGCTTAAGATGATACAGCTTTCCTTACTGAACATATACACATCACCCTCTTGAAGGATCTGAGGCTTCCCCGGCATATGCTGTTGGTGAATTCTTCTCGGGACTCCCACTGGGTCAGGAGGAGGTTGTTTCGATGGCGTCTTCCCTATTTGAGGATTCAGTCTCCCAACTTCATAATGCTTAAATTGGGTGGATTCAGGCATTAACTTTTCCACATAATGTCTTTACAGGCACAACCCAGGTTTCGATGGTACACCGTTATCGTTTGGTATGACTTCATAGAAGAGTATGTATCACTATCGAAATCCAGGACATTTCAGTCAAGAAATTGTTAGTTTATTCCAGTTATTTTAACCATGTATTACATTATATTTGTTTATCAGATTGGAAAATTAGGGGTAACTAACAGTGATTATTCTCCTATATCAGTGAAATTTCTCATTCACATCTGAAACAATGAGTTGAACTTCAGAAGTTAGCTGTGTGCAGTAACTGATTGGAATAGAAAAGTGTTCAGTTGGTTTCGGTATATTCAACAGATCCAGGTAAAAGATTTTTTGCTGGGTAGAAAGCTTGGCAATTGAATTACCACAGAACTGAACGGGTATGGTCCTGGGATGCCCCTGGACACCTCCAGCTAAGCCCAGGCCAAGTGATTTTCTGGGTACCCGATCTCCTTGGGAAACCACAGGTGGTACAGGGACTACTGCCGTGTGAATTTTCACAAACCTTGGCACTAGAAGAACTCTAACCATGCCAATCACTGACCTTAGGGTTGAACACTGTGGGTTTCTTTATTACCAGTAAAGGAGGTGGACTCCTTTTCCAATTGTGGATATATTAGGTAGCCAAGTAGCAGCCTTATAAATCCATGTTAGGAATAAATATACTTTGTACTTTTCCACAGATTTTTGGAAATTTGTGGAAAAGTATATTTATTCCTAACATGAATAAATATATAAAACTTCCATGAAGTGAAGCCTGATACAGTTTAATATAGCCTTATAAATGATTACGAATAAAATATATGTATATGATGTCAGTCACAAATAAATATTCATTTAATAAACTGTGAAGTCACAAAAAGATCATTAAAATATTTTTTCCGTGACACATACAATAAACCAATATCAGTTAACTCAGAAAAAATGAAGATGACGCCATAGCATTGAAACTAGTCGTACCAGATTAAAAATCTTAGTACGTTATTCCTTTTTCTCAGAAACGGATTTCCACATAGTTATGCCTGAAAATCTAGAATATATTAGTTAACTCACTTCAAAAACAACCTAGGTAGTCATTCCAACCACACTATTCAATTCTAAGGTCAGTTTCACAGGTGAGGATAGACGTCACCTAGTACTAAATCCCATGCCATTTGAAAAACCACATGTCAGTGTTGTGGGTTTCAACAGCAGGGTCCCCTCATTCATCAGACATGGACTACCAGAAACCTATTTTGTGATTACTTAGTTCCATGCCCTGTTATCTTACAAAATTATTATTTTTCTTTGAGGAGCATAAAAAAGTATATATCTCAATAAGTAGGGGCTGTCTGTTTTATTTATTAATGCATACACAAATATTATTTGATGTTTAGTGCTACGTTCATCTAATTTTTTTAACACTCATGATAACAAAGCATCCCCATGGACATAATAGACCACATATCTTTGTGTAAAATTCTCTTAGTTACTTTGGATCCTTTCTCAAGTGACCATAGAAGTATAATAATGTGGCATAATACGGAGCACTATGAAAGTATGTAGGTATCACTGGGGCACAATATAGCACTTTAGTGGTTGTTATATCCAGAAAGCCTTTTGCATTTAGGCTGATAAAACGCATTACTTTCAGTGATTTGTTACATAAAGATCTCATGAAAAGGAATGTATTTTGAACTTCCCCAACAGTATGGCATGTAAACAGTACGAAGGCTCTCGTGCTGTGTAGGCTGCATTATTCTGGGAACTGTTGTCACCAAAAACAACAAACATGGTGAAATACCCAGAAGAATGTAGCCGTCAGTATTGCAATGAGCTCAAACCACAGTACCATATTCAAGTTATTAGCATACTTGAAAACAATACAAATAATTGAGAGTACATTGACATCTATAGTTCTGAAATTAGAGATTTTGTTTATTGTACAAACTAGATAGTTCATCACATTTGCAAAATCGTGGATCACGTTATTGTTAAAATTTTATCCAACTTACATTTGACTAGCCAGCAGGTAGTCATCTGCCAACCAGGAGGTTGCCGGGTTGAATCCAGACTAGGTGGACTTTTCAATATCCAACCAGAGTATAGA